>RDPX01000002.1:8100229-8137833 GCA_003991215.1 Morbakka virulenta | reverse complement strand
CACACAAAAATTTATGTAAATATAAATATATATATATATATATATATATATATATATATATATATATATATATATATATATATATATATATATATATATATATATATATATATTTGAAAAACCTGACACAATGAACCATTCCTTTTTACAATAAACAGTGGAATCAAAATAAATGTGATTTAATTCCATAATTTTGGAGGCACTGAGCAGCTTTTGTTAAATTTACTTTTTGATTGTTGGGCTCTATGTTTAAAATAGAACCCCTATTATCAGTCCTAGAGGCCATCAAAATGGTAATATAAAAACCTTTATATTTAGCAAAGGGTTACAAGTACCAAGTCACCAACTCTTTGCAGCTAAGATGGCCTTGTTACATTCATTTCAAAGTATTACCACTGTCTTTGATAACATGTCTTCATGGTCCCTTTATCTACCATTAGTATTTACCTTAAAATTGGCAATTATACTGACAGTGATATCAAAAAATGTTATAGCCTATAATCAGCGCAGAGCTGCAATGTACCTTGACACCAAATCTGAACATTCTACATTATCTCATGACAAATTTCATTCAGATCACTCTCTATCTCTCTTCCATACATATCTGACTCTTGCCTATCAAATAGTACATAGGATCAAATCATTTGACAGGGTTTACATCTTGAGTAATGGCTTACCAAACTTCAAATGTTCTTTGGCAATACTATGCTAAATTCTAATTCAAAATATGGTTAGGATTTTAAATGCTCCAAACGCTATGTTATTGATGTGGTAGAAATAAATATGGCCAGAACCTCAACATTAAAAAGATAATGAACATGAAATGTTACTTAGTATATCAAAGACTCAGTGATGATGTATGAAGTGGTGGGAGAACAAAAGTTAGCTCAATGACAAAAGAATTACCATAGATGTCAATGACTCACAAAAATCAAAATCTAAGATAGATTAATATTTCCATACTCTGTAATTGTAGAGCTGTTAAAACTAAACTAGTGGCAAAGAAGAGGGGAGGGTATGAAACCTGAGTTCCAAATACAATAAATGATAAAAAAGATTTACATAAAAAAGGTCATGTGAATGGGCAATGAAAGAATGTCAACTTACAGAATTAAGGAATATCAAGTGAAATTTGCAGAAAACATTCTAAGAATGTTTCTATTGAAAACTTGACTACCTCACCAAAGAGAGAAGGAAAGAGGAGATATGTAATGATCTCGTTAGTCTATGTCAAATAAGTATAAGTCAAGTAAGCCTCCACAATCTACTGCCATTCAGATACCAGGACCAGAGGAGCAAGAAGGATCTACCAGGAGTACATCAGCCACCCTGCTCTGCTCCACTCCTTCCAGAGAACCATTAGAGTGGAACCACCTTCCCACTACCACTACCTCAGGACCAATCTACGAGCAGTGCAACCCCCACAACCTGGAACCAACCTCAACCAACCCCTGAACCCTTACAACTGTACATAGTTTTAACCCCCTTCATCCTTGGCTGACCAAAAGTTTTTTGCTGGCACTCAACCAAGCCAACCAGAGCTACCCCCATGGTTTTACAGTGACGTCACACTGAACCAAACACGCCCTGTGGAGCCTGGCTCATCGAAGGAAGAAGAAGTTTGCCAAGGAATGAAACGTTTATTGTATAAGAGATAAAAACATGAGTCAGTGAGAGCAAGGATACCCAAATTGCATAAGATGTGGCAAATGACAGTATCAACCTCTTAGAAAATATGATTTTCAATAATATTTTTACTATTTCTGGTTACTTGTTCGGATCACTATCAGTTGTATTGCACTTGTAATGCTGCCTTGACATCATCCCTTAGCTGGAGTGCCAGATAGTGAATACCTCCAAAGCAACATCAACAGTAGACTTAGCTTAAAAATGAATTTATTAAAAATATCCTCAAATTGAGGCAATGAATTTCAAAATATACCAAAAAGATTATACAAAACAAACGTTGATTTTTATTCTTTCCAAATCGCTCACTCTTCGTGTTGAGACTCGAGTCAAGTTCTCAAGGATTTGCTGCGGCGAAAAACAATTATATCGTTGAAGTATTTCCGAAGACTATAGGGTTTCCCTTGTTAAAAAAATAAATTCGGTAGGTTTTACCATCCAAACTGAAAAATTCACAAAGTTCTTGATCATTTCCTATAACCAAAAAATATGTCTTCCAAATGTAAATGTGGATAACATTATTAGAATGTAAAAAATTACTTCAATCATGCTCGTTCGATAATGAGGTAACGGTTGGCACGACAATGATCAACAAACTCATTATCTGCACATATTTTACACAAGGATAAAAAAAGGGTGACAAGATGTGGACATGTCATGACATCAAAAATATGCTGAAAGGACAAGTTTTAATTACCTTCTTTGTACTGTTTAACTGAATTCTAAAATGTATGCCCTGTTATCGTTGGAATAATTGACTCCCTTATCAGAGATGGGTGGCAAGTGTGTATCAAAAAAATTGGGAGTTGTAAACTCAAGGGAGCAAAATTCGGGAAAAGCTAACCTCGACTTGAAAAAGAAGGAAGCTGTTGTGATTATTTTTGAGGAGGCGGGGGGGGGGGGGGGACAGGGAATTTAAAATAAGCCAGACTTAGCGTGAAGGAGAAGGTAGCTGTCCTGACTTGGGACAGAGCAAAATACCTATAAAAATAGGAGATATTTTTCTTGAAAGTATTTCTATAATAAACTATTTCTATGAAAATTCAAATAAGGCGAGCTTTGACTTAAAAAAAAGGGACGTTGTTATGACTTGGGGGGGCGAGAAAGGCGGAGAAACCAGTAAAACTGTAAGCAACTACAAAAAGAAATGTAACAGAGGGAATTTAAACATTGTCATAAAAGGCTAATGTCTGTGCTTGTTTTGTAAGTGCCAAGCTTTTATTCTTTTCCATGGAAAGCCTATTGTGTTTTACGTGTTGCTGGTGTTTTCAAAGGAAGTCATTTTTTGTTTAACAATTTCAGTATATGACACAAAATGCACCGATTTTAAAAATAGTTTTCAACATGAACTTAAAAAATGCCGGAGCTGACTTTGATGTTCTGGTTCGAATTTGTGACGCATATTCGGCACAGGGGCAACTTTTACAGTAGGCCTACATGGGAAACAACTCATAGCTGGGACTCCTGATTGTCACAAATGTGGAACATGTCAGAACTTTTTCTTGTCAAAGCAAGCTCTTGCATCTCACACTAAAAGGACACACCCGTCATCGGGTGAAAAGTAACACTGAAAGTACCACAATCGAATTAGTGAAAGAATTCGAAAGGACACTGGAAAGCATAACAATATTGATTGTATTATCTCTGGAATCAGCCTCTAATACTACGACATTCAGTCAACTAACTCTGCCAAAGAAATTGACCTCATCAATACACAAGTTTCAAGCGAGCCAAACAATAGGGAAAAATGTAAATTTGCCAAGAAGAAAAAAGATACGATTCCTCATTCTGCATTTAAAATAAAAGTCATCAAAGACGTCGATGCCGGTATGATGCACCATAAACATATTACTTGTTTCGCGCCCTTTAAAAAAATGAAGAACAGATCATTGATGGAGTAGCCAACAAACACCATTAGCTGTTGCAAATTAACATCCGAAAACCTAAAATTATCTTTAATGAGTTGCATTCATTTTTTCTGAATGCTCAGTCTAATAAAGGAAAAGTTTCTTTCTCCTGGCTCTATACTAAAACAAATATCATCAATATGCCTCTGATTCCTAATGCATGTAAACTACAGCAATATGTGTTTTTTCATTAAGAAGCTCAGATTGAAGCTACCAAAAGAAAAATGTGAAAAATAGTCTCTTTGTACCTGATTCGATGCAACGGCATTGTACGCTGAGGGAAGGGTTGAATAAATTTTGTTGTCAAAGAAAAAGTTATGTTTCCAAAATGATAGCATTTTTAAATGAGCAAACCAATAACTTGACCAGATGCCGTTGCAATCGGCAGTTGATCACAAATTTTACTTGTGACTCACAGAGCCCAACAGAAAAGCGGAAGTTGAAAGAAATTTGAGCCAACAATCCTGCACCTGTCCTGGAAAAAAGACAATGCACGTTTTACTAAGAAAACAACATGGGTCTTAAAATAGGTTTCCGTGGGATTGAAATAAGAATTTCACAGGATGAATTTCAAGCGTATTATAAAGTTGTGAATGTTTTTCGACAGGCAAATACATGTGCACAAACAGACACGGCGAAAAATTGGTACAAAAAATACTTTTTTTTCAGCTGTGGAAGACATATTATAATTCACTTTTCTTGCTGTTGATAATCTGGAGCTTCAAGTCAGTTTACTTTTTCAAGTATCAGAGAAAATTAAATAAAGTAGTCCGTACAGGTTAAAGAATGGTACTGGTATTTGGCAGCTAGTAGATGCCAATTTTGGTCTAAATCTTTAAGGTTTAATCGGACAGCAGCAGCAGAAATGGTAAGCAAATGACGATAACCTCAATGTATAGACAAGAAATTATGAAAACAACGCAGAATAATAATCATTCATTGGGCTGCTGAGGCATATGAAGTGACAGTTGATGTTGGTAAGCAGATGATTTTCTAGGATTAACCTTGCTGTCAATTGTCTCATTGCTGTGTTCTTTTCTGGTGAATATGAAGTCCATCTTGTTCTGACTGTTACTGCTTTTGTATGTTATAAGGTGCTCGTCCTTTTTTGAACAGTGCGTTTTTTTAAAACAATAGCACGCAAGGCAGCAAGATATTTTTGACCCAGTACTTGGAGAGCTTTGGTGAGCGTCGGGACATTTTTGGTTATTTTTCTATCCGCTAACTGAGAGTTAATGAAAGCATGAGCAACTCTGAGAGCCTAAATGTAAGATATTTAAGCAAATTTGAGGGCTGTTCTCGAATTAAGTTTTCATTTTCAAAAAGTTTAGTTCACAAGCACTATTTTTGGAGCACATGTTCTCCAAGTCATACTAACTAAATTTTGCCCTTGGGCAAATTTAAAATTTGAGATGGCGGCAAAAGTAACGGCGTGAAGTTAGTGTTTTGCTTACAAGTGTTTATACTTCTCCAATTTGCATAATCTTGCTATACTGACACATATTTTTATCACTAATTTTTTTATTGCATATTTTATTATGATTTTAATACGCTTATATGGCTATGGAATGTAGCCTTAGAAGCATATGCCTACCTTTGTTTCAGTAGTCACCCACATTAATTGGATAGACTATTGGTACTCGTCCTTACCTCTGGCGCAATTTTTATCTATCGCTCCAAATAGGCGCTATTTTACATTATGAGCCATACCTTGGTAAATTGCAATGGATGATGGGCTAAATAAGATAAGGGGAGGATACCACAGGTCTTTTGGATGTGAGCCATCTGCTTTTAAAACTTTTAAATGCATAAAGTTAATGACGTTCTTGATTAAATGATTGTCGGGCACTACCAAAGCATATTAGTGACGTCGCTTATGTAAAACTCAGCAAGAGGCTCCATCTCAGCTAAATGGAAAATTTTTGTTCACAATATACTGGACCAATCTACCAGCATTCCAAATACTGGCTAACTAAACCTGGATATTAAGGAAGCTTCAGGTGGACCTGTCAAGTGCTGGCCTGCATCCAGTGTCACAGATTACTTCATGCTTTTTGTTCTTCTTTCGGCGTTTCCCTTTTCAGTGATGGGGGGAGGGGTCGCCACAGCAAATTGACTTTTTCCATTTATATATTTATATCGGTCATGTGTATCTTGCTCAGTAAACCCTTCATGTCATCTCCCACACAGTCTCTCAATCTTCTCCTTGACCTTCCCTGCTTTGCCCTGCCAGGCAACTCCATGGCCAACGGCCGTTTAGTAATGTGGTCCTCTTCCCTCTTTTGCAAATGTCCATACTTAGCCCTGTCTCTCTCAACTTTCCTACGATGTCACATGCCCCGATGGTACCTCTGATCCTTTCATTTCTGATCATGTCCTTTCTTGTGACTCCAAGCGACTACCTCAGCATACGCATTTCTGCTGTTTTTATCTTCTTTTCAATACTCTTGTTCAGAGGAGCTGTCTCCAGTCTGTACAGCATGGTAGGCCTTACCACTGTTTTGTATAACTTGCCTTTAACTTTGACCGGTACTCTCTTGTCACACAAAATTCTAGTCGTGCTCCGCCAATTGCTCCATATTGCCTGGATTCTTTTTTTCACTTCTTTTGTACCAACCATCACTTTTCTCAATGGTAGCTCTCCTTCACCCTGTCCTTTTCCTGTATTCACGAGCACGATATCATCTACAAACATTATATTTCATGGTGCCTCCTTCCTTACATTATCTGTCAACACATTTATCACTACAGAAAAAAGTAGCAGACCCAGGGCTGACCCCTGATCCAATACTACCTTTACATGAAATGCTTCTGTCCTTCCTGAAGTAGATCTGACCTCTGTCATACACTCCCTGTACATTTCTTGAACACAGTGCACATACTTTTCAGAGACTCCTTTCCTTCTTATGCAATACCAGATTTCCTCTCTCGTTACCCTGTCATATGCCTTTTCGAGGTCGATGAAAACACAAAGAAGCTCTTGTTGGCCTTCCCGATACTTCTCTGCTGTCATTCGTAGCGCAAAGATGGCATCCGTTGTGTTTTTCTTGGGCACAAAGGCAAACTGTACTCGGCTGATTTCGATCTCTTCCTGGACTCTCTAATATCACCCTCTCCCAAACCTTCATGGTATGACTTAACAGCTTTATTCCTCTGTAGTTTGGGTAGTTCTGCACATGCCCTTTGTTTTTGTATATTGGGATTAGTGTGCTTTTGTTCCACTCTTTCGGCATTTGCTCTGTTTCAAGAATATCGTTAAATAGGCCTGTTAGGAAGTCAATTTCGCAATTCCCAAGGTACTTCCAGGCTTCTACTGGTATTTCTTCTGGACCAACTGCTCTACCATTCTTCATTTTTTTAAATGCCCGTTTTGTTTCCTCTCGTGTGATTGGTCTGATCTTTCTGTTTTGAACTGCTCCACTGTTTTTTCGGCCTTCCCTCGGGTTCTCAACATTCATTTGATTTTCAAAATATCCCTTCCATTTCTCCAGGATTTCCGGTTCTGACCTCAATACAACCGTCATCTTCATCTTTCATCATCTTAACGTGCTGTATGTTTTACCTGTCCTTATTTCTGTTCTTAGCTAGTCTGTGAACAGATTTCATTCCCTGTTGCATGTCTCCATGTTGTTTTACAACTCCTCAAATGCCTCTGCTTTCGCTTTTGCCACTACTCTCTTGACCTCCTTCATTGCCTCCTTATACTTTGCTCCAGCTTGTTCTCCTCCATCTGCATTCCACCTCTTGAAGGTTTGCTTTTTTTCCCTTATACTTTGCTGCACCTCCTCATTCCACCACCAAGTGTCTTTCTCCTTCTTTAACCAACCAGTGGTCTTACCAAGTACTTCGCTAAACACTGTGCGAATTACATCTGCCGTGGCCTTCCAGTTTACTGGTAAGACCTCTCCAAGTCTTTCTCTGACCTCATTATTGAACCTGCTCAAGGAAGTCTGTGACTTCCTTGAGCAGTCTTCTTCTACAAAGTGAATAGTCGTTGTGGGTACTATGTGGACCGATTTTATAAGTCTCTTTCTGTTCCACTGACTTCATGAAGAATGTGTTTATGATAGCTAGATCGAAGCTTTCTCAAAAGCACATTACTCTTTCTCCTTGCTCATTTTTTGTTCCTAGTCCATGCTTGCCCATGTTCCATTCATTTTCCACGTTACCCTCAAGATGCCCGTTGAAATCCGCTCCTATATACACCGGTCCATCACCGGGCATCTTGCTCACTTAATCGTCCAGGCCTCCCAAACGTCTTTCCTTTTCCTCTTCATTACATCCAGTCTGTGGAGCGTAGACACTGATAACTTGCATAGTAGCACCACCGACCTCCATCCACAGTCCCATGATTCGGTCTGAACATCTCCCTACCGATATTACCTCCTCAGTGAACGATAGGTAGAGGTTGATGCCCACTCCACTCCTGTTGTTTGTTGTCCTACTGTAATACAGCTTGTGTCCATTTCCAATTTTCCTGGCCTTTAAGCTTTTCCAATTGGTTTCTTGCACGCATAGAACCTTAATCTTTCTTCTGTCCAGCAAATCTGAAATTTCTTTCCCTCTACCTGTCATTGTTCCATCATTGAGAATACCAATCGTGAGCTCCTGTTCTGGTTCTTGCCTCCATTGCTTTTCCTTTTTCCTCCTTACCCTTCTTCCTTTACGCTTCCTTCTGCTTTTGTAGCCAGTCGCATATTTTCTATTACCTTGCTGTTCTCCCAAGACAAAGGTAGTTTTTGGTACCCAGGTCCGTGACCGATCCGGTATGTTAATAGTTTGTTCAGTCATTCGCATTTTCGAATTGGCAATTGTTTTTCCGGCCGGATGCCCTTCCTGGCACCAACCACTGTTATTGGCGGTGAGCCTAACCTTGGGCCCAAAAACCTTCTCACAAGGCAGTGAGTGGCCACCTCCCTCTTCTGTCAGTTGGCTTTCAATCAATCTAAAATGTAATAGGATTGGGAAAGAAGTACCCCTACGTAACAAACATCAACTTCCACATTGGATACTGTCAGGTGTGCCCCTGTGGTGGTTGAGATAGAATGGTAAAGTATCTTTTGTAGAACTGTCCCGTTTATCAGAACCATAGAGGGAAAACTTAGACTATTGATGCACCAGTAAGGGGAAATATATTTTAATCTTTGAAGAGGTTTCAACTCTTCAAAGTTGAGACTAGAAAGTGATTGCAAAAGAAGAGAAAGAAGTCACAACTAAAGTAAGCATCCCGATACCGGTTATCATATTCTCCTTACATTGCAAAAATCTTGCTATTTTCCACAGATCTGTATTCTACAGATTTGAGTTGGATCGTGGACGCCAATTTCTTTAGCCCATGTTGCATATACAGGGTGAAATTAAAGGTGTAGATAAAAATAGTAGTAGAAGCTTTGGTACAATATACCTGCAAATCGTTGACAATCAGGAGGGCGAGGCCATGTCTACTTGGGCTCTTTAGACTGACCTTATTTACATACTCTGATAGTCAATTTACATGGCTATTTAACTTTATAGAAGAAATTGCTTTTTTTTTCTTAACAGGCATAAAGTTAAACAAGTAAAGCAGATGTTTGACCTATAAATTTTTGTTATTCTGCAAAGTTTTATCATACTTGGCCTGTACGTCTTTGTGTCTTTCCACTCTCATTAAAGTTGGCTCCCGGTCTCTGCAGAAAATCAAAAGACTATTCATTCTCAATGTAATTACTTTTACTACTTCTTCTTCTTTATCTTTCGGCTCTTCCCTGTTTGGGGCCGCCACAGTGGATCACACGCTTCCATTTTGTGCGGTCGGCAGCGTCTTCCCTTCTCACTCCCATCCCCCTCATATCCTCTTCTATTGCATCCACGTAGCGTCTCCTTGGTAATGTAATGTAAATACTTTTACTAATTTTACAAATAAACAGCATTTAATGAGCACCCTACATAGGTTTTTTATCTGAACAGTTCTATTGTTGAAGCCTCATGCTTTAGTTTGCAAAGAGATAAGAAGTAACTGATTTTCTTAAACTGCGACATATCTGTTGTCATTTATAAGTCTGCCTTAAATTAAAGAAGTTCAGTTTTATATGGAGCAAAATATCCAACAAGTGGAAAATGCCTCTGAGGGAGAGTTTAATGAAGTATAGAAACATGTAGGGTAACGACTGTAGAACCTATTGTCATTGATGAGTATAGAAACTGAAAATAAAAAAAAATCCATTATTTATGGACATTAATTAATTATATGAAAACAAGGGTAAACGTTATTTTTCTCGTACATAATTTTTACACTGCCCATTTGAATTTAATCTTCTTTTCGTATGGACTCAACAGAGGTAGACATAGGAAATAAATTGACAGACTTGGCTATGGAACAGCAAGCTGCTCAGCAGAATGAAATTGTTTGCCCTCCTTCATATCCTTCACTGGTCATGGGTATTATGTCTATTGGCTTTCAGTCAATCTGTTCTTAACACTTCACTCTATTTTATTCATTTTATTACTTGTAGGTACAAACGTATTCTCTATCATAATAAAAGTGATACATGATGCACCTTTATTCACTCTATATTAGCACTGGCTGCTGNGGCAATTATAAGTCTGCCTTAAATTAAAGAAGTTCAGTGTTATATGGAGCAAAATATCCAACAAGTGGAAAATGGCTGAGGAGAGTTTAATGAAGTATAGAAACATGTAGGGTAACGACTGTAGAACCTATTGTCATTGATGAGTATAGAAACTGAAAATATAAAAAAATCCATTATTTATGGAAATTAATTAATTATATGAAAACAAGGGTAAACGTTATTTTTCTCGTACATAATTTTTACACTGCCCATTTGAATTTAATCTTCTTTTCGTATGGACTCAACAGAGGTAGACATAGGAAATAAATTGACAGACTTGGCTATGGAACAGCAAGCTGCTCAGCAGAATGAAATTGTTTGCCCTCCTTCATATCCTTCACTGGTCATGGGAATTATGTCTATTGGCTTTCAGTCAATCTGTTCTTAACACTTCACTCTATTTTATTCATTTTATTACTTGTAGGTACAAACGTATTCTCTATCATAATAAAAGTGATACATGATGCACCTTTATTCACTCTATATTAGCACTGGCTGCTGGAGGAATACTATGTGGGACTACTGACAGGCCATTTAACTCAAATGGATTATGCTAGTAAGAAAATACAGCATGTGAACTGTAGTGTGTTGCGGCAACTGAAAAGGTAGAACGGGGTGTAGTGATAGCATTCATCTTATTTTCGTAATGCTCAGGCTTAAAAAGGCAAAGTAGATCTTCCTTATGGCAGCCAGCTTTGGAAGAGATACAGAGATACTTTATGAATTATTTGGTGTAATCCCACATAGCGTTAATTCTTCATTAATTTCTGTCACCGCGAAACTGTGTATACCCTTTGATGGGTGGAGAATTGAGTGGAGCTATTGATAGGGATCTCCAGGAACAACCAAAGCTAATTCGGAAGGACTTGGTTAAAATTCTTGTTGGCCCACGTTTGGAGCAGAATCGAAACGATTACATACCATTATTATCCATGAATCATTTAAAGTTGATGCAAGTTAATATTGTTCTAGTAGCCGCATTTGCCCACCGCAAAAGTATCTACCCTTCGTGAAACAAAATCTACAGCTCACCATCCAAGAAAACAACCAAAAAATGGGAATTTGGTGTCGGCATATGGAATGTTCGAGGTCTCACCGCTTACGCTAAGCAAGAGTCACTAGTTAAAAATTGCAACCAATACAATATTGACATCTTCTGCATACGAGAATAAAAAACAAAAGAACATTTCGAAAAATCCATGCCAGTTAGATATAAAATCGTCCTTTAGGAACAAAAGGAACCCACTTTTCGCGGTATGGGCTTTGTAATAGGCCCTAGACTATCGGGCTGTAACTACGAATACAAATACATAAGCGACAGAGTATGCTTTCTAGATATTAGCATACCCACTCGGAAAGGTACTACTCTCAAAACAAGAATAGTAAACGCGTAAGGTCCAACTAGCGAACGTGCATCAGCATCATCGGCTATACTCGAAAAATTCTACTTGGAATTAACACCAGCCATCAAGATATCATCGAGATGGAAACTATTCGTTTGTGGTGATTTCAATTTCAGGCTAGGAAAACTAACTCAGAATGATATCACTTCTGGATTACAATCCTGTATGGGATCATACAGTACAAACAAACGTAACACAAATGGAGAAGCTCTCGTAAAGTTTCTCACAAACAATGGGCTATTCGCAACCAACACAGCCTTTAAACATTCCGGTAGGCACAGAACCACATAGATATGCCACATCGCTGAGAAAAACCGCGAGACAGGCTCNCCATCAGACCAAATCCTCTCGTTTCTTGCCTTGGTATGCCACTGGAAATGGAATATGCAGACGATATCGACTTTTTAGATGAAGCAAAAGAACCTCTGGAAAAATTACAAAAAATTGCTGCAGAAAAACTTAAAGAAGAAAATCTATTTATGAACGAAAGTAAAACTGAGTTTACACACATATATCTTGCCGAAATATCTGAAACTGATCCGGAAGGAACACCTATCCGAGGCTGTTAAAACTGGCATAAGTGTAAAACTTTAGGGTCCCTGCTATGTAGTTCAGCAGACATCTCAGCCAGATGCATCCAAGGCAACATAGTATTTAAATCATTATCGAAAATCTTGGCTCGCCGCACTAAGATTCCGCTCAAAACCAGACTCAAACTTTATAAAGCGTACTGCCTCTCCATCATGCTATATAATTGCAACAGCTGGGCCACCAACAAAGCCATGATGAATAAAATAGATATATGCCACCGTAAACACTTGCGAACGATAACAGGTCACCTATGGCCCAAAAGCATAATCAGTAATATGGAACTGTATATAATCTGCCAAACGGAACCTATATCTACACTCGTAGCAAAGCGAAAATGGTCTATGCGTAGGACATGCATGGACATCAACACCCCCACCTAGAAAGCCATTGAATTCGCCATATCAGGAGCAACAATGTATAAAACCAGAATAGGACGCCACTCTACAAATCTTCTCAGTACCATCCGTAAAGACATCAAAAACTCCGGACTAGGGCAACTCCGTACCAGAAAACAGCTCCAGAGCCTAAGGGGAAAAGCAAGAGAGAAGAAGAACTGGAAACCTTTCAACGAAGGTCTGATTGCGCCTATGGGGTGTCCTCAACTGCCAAAGAAGCAGAACACAGAGGATAAGTAAGTAAATAAAGGCAGGCTTACTAAACGATTAAATATATAGGAACTACAATAAAGATCCGGAAAAAATGACAATCAAGTAGCCTAATCATTAGGTATTACTCAAGAGTGGAAACAGGATGGTCTGGGTTAGCATCAGAATATAATTCCATGAATATTGAAAGAGGATCAGTGCTTGGCCTTCTATTGAAGGCATGAGTTGGGTTTTCGCTGCATTAAAAGAAATCAATCACTTTCTTCCCCATTATCAAGCAACATGAAGGTGAGACGCCAATTCTTCCTCAGGTTTGGCTTATTGTTGCTGAGTTGCTTTGTACAATGCCAGATTGCACGATAGTGTCATCAGCATATATATTGATGAAGTTGAACAAGTTACTAGGAAGATCACTTATGTAAAGAAGGGAGAAATATGGACAAGGTAATTTGAGGAACGTGTTTTAAGATCTGAGAGGAAGGACTCAGTAATACAAAATACCCTTCCATACATCCCGTTACCGGAGAACGTATGGAGGAAGCTAGAGACCAACACCTTATTAAACACTTTTTATATATTCAGAGCTATAGCACTTATCTTTACACCTAAAGATACTTGCTGTGAATATAGTCACAAAGTCACCAGTCGAGCCAGCTCTTCTACATCGGTATCAAACACCAAACAGACTTATATTACGCAAGAGTTTCACTAGTGCATTGTTAAGTCCTTCAAAGGCCTTGCTGATGATAGAAAGAAACTTAGAGGAAACGAAAATGCAAGGATCACACAATTAACTTGTGTTCTTGAAGACAGAACACAATTAGTGATCTTAAAGAAAGGCGGAAAATATGACTAGGTCAAGCAGTCATTGAGAAGCCAGCATAGAAGAAGCCCAGAGAGATAAACATGACGTTGGAGAGATAGACGAAGGTAAAGTCAAAATGACATTAAAGACAATGAAAATTTGTCAGGAAAATAATGCCTACAAAGCCTATTCGTAGAGTGTTTTTCCACGAATGGTCTTCAGCTTTCGCTTCTGCTATCAAATACCTGCAAGCTATCCTTTGTTCAACTGATAACCCTGTTAGTTCATTAACAGTGATATGGCTCCCGAGTTTATTCTTCCAATCTGAATTTTTCTACAAGTTATGATTTGAACATCAGCATTGATTTGCAACTCAAATTTCTTACGCGAAGGGATCAAAATAAGTGGTTATCAGTAAGGTTTTAATCGATATTTCCTAATGTGCTTATAGAAAAAATTTACTTTTTGCTTCAATGTTTTGCTTTTGATTTACTTTGCTTTACCATTTTTTCACAAAACACTTTTGTATCTTTGTTGTAATCGTAATTGTACTTAAATTACTTCACACCTGCGGCGTTTCTAAAAAAACATATCCAGTTGTAAAACAATGACAAACTCGTGCCATATACCACATCATATATTACCATATCAATAATAACCAGAAAGATACACTTTTATTTACACCAATTAAGGGTTAAAGTTTACTAGATACTTTTGTACAGCTAAGTTTTCGTTCAAAATTTTACTACTCATCAAGGTAGTTCGGCTAGCTTAACGGGGAGTGTTCGCCAGGGTTATGTTTCATCGATTGAAAATTTCGTCAAACAAGTAAAAAAATCGTCACTTTTCACCGACAAAAACATTGAACGGATTGTGAAATTTTAGATTCTTGAAAAATAAATAAAGAAAAAAGAAGAATTAGGAAAATTAGAGTTCTATCATTTATTGAATTTCATTTTTCTCAACAAGTATGTCCATATCAATGTTATAACCACTATATATATATATATATTCTTTGTCTTTACGTCGTCCTTAACTTCCTCGGTTTCCATACATTAGATACATTCTGATCCTGATCTTAAATCTCATTGCTATACTTTGGTTCGCTATCATAATTGTATAGTTCTGTCATAAGGTTACAATTTTTTTTATTGCTGGCAGACTATCAGGCGAAAATTTCAGAAGCACAGGAATTACAAGCACACCCACCATAAGGAATCGGAGAAGCTCTGTACTGGATACATGGGGCGTTTACATTACCTTACCACCCTCATCGAGGAGAAATGTGAATAAGACTAGAGATTTCCCTCGGTATGTGGCCTATAGTTTAAAGGACTGCAAAGAAAGGAGTCCATATTTAAATTGCACAGCAGTAGGGATAAATTCCTTTTTCTTCAAAAAAGACCTCGAATTCGTCCCCAAAGGTAACATCTTTCCATGTCGTTTCTTTCTACAGATGAAATCACAGAATTGATAACATCCCTTATTCGTACAAGTTTGGCGCGTACTAATTTTGGCGCACGGTCGAGTTTAAGCGATTTCGCGGGAAAAAGACAATTTTTTTAAAGACAAAAGAAACTATGTTACTGAAGTTTTTTGATCTATAAAAATGAATATCAACAAAATATCAATAATATATCAACGAAATATTAATGAAATATCAATTAAATTCAATCGTCTTAATCGTCTTCGTTCTCTTTTTCATTCCCTGAGACATCAAATATGTTTCTATCATCTTCAGATTCAATATTCCATTCAGAGTCAGAGTCTTCACTGTCTGATGTTTCTTGGTCATCCGCATTATCGTATTCTGTGGACAATCTTGTGGGTAGTGCCTCATTAATCGAATTTTCGCATTCTTCCAGCGGTTCTATTTCTTGAAATGGATCTATAATTGGCAAGTTTTTCTATCCAAGCATTACCTTACCTTAGACCTTAGGTCCTCCAATCCCGTTCAGGATATCGGGCAGCAAGACTTCTCCATCGCCTACGGTCGTCAGCTACGGCTTGAGCGGTTCTGGGAGACAGCCCTCGTACAGTCACATCACTCCTGAATGTAGCTTGCCACGTTCTCACAGGTCTGCCTCTTCGTCTGCTTCCATCTACAGGTTTCCATTTCATTACTTGCTTCGCGTATCTGCTGGGTGGTAATCTGAGCACATGTCCTGCAAGTCTCCATCGTCTCTCTTCTACTTTCTTGTGTAATTGCCCTTGCTCTGTTCGTCTATAAATTTCTTCATTGGTGACCCTGTCCCTCCATGTAATTCCAANTTCAGGATATCGGGCAGCAAGACTTCTCCATCGCCTACGGTCGTCAGCTACGGCTTGAGCGGTTCTGGGAGACAGCCCTCGTACAGTCACATCCCTCCTGAATGTAGCTTGCCACGTTCTCACAGGTCTGCCTCTTCGTCGGCATCCATCTACAGGTTTCCATGTCATTACTTGCTTCGCGTATCTGCTGGGTGGTAGTCTGAGCACATGTCCTGCAAGTCTCCATCGTCTCTCTTCTACTTTCTTGTGTAATTGCCCTTGCTCTGTTCGTCTATAAATTTCTTCATTGGTGACCCTGTCCCTCCATGTAATTCCAAGAATTCTTTTCAAGTTTCGTGTGTGGAAAGCATCCAGTTTTCTTTCTATTCTCTTGGTGGTCTTCCATGTTTCACTAGCATACAATGCATAGCATACATGCATAGCATACAATCCAAGCATTACAGTATCATATATCCCGGACTTGACCCACCGACCTTTGATTACGCCCTCTCCATTCTCAGACGTAAGCTCGTTGAACATTTCAATTACCTAATGTGCGTATAACGCTTTCATCTTGGTCAAAGGAAACTGTACGTTAATGTCTTCAACCGCGGTACCTTTGTCCAATTCCTTTTGTACTTCATTGGTATATCAACCACTGAATTTATTTTTCATGTATTCTTTCGCCCATTTGTCTGTCGTGCAATCCAGTGGTTGGTAGTAATTCGTCAAGTTGTTCGGGATATACTCGACTACAATGTCATTCTCTTTCAAAAGATCTAGAGCGGGTTCTATTTTTTTGCCCGTGAAAAACCTCCCTGATCAAAAGTGCAGACTGGCCAGATCGGCGCATTTCCTTTCTTTTCTTCTCAACATACGGTATGGTGATTTCTTTGGGGTATTTTACGGATTCCTCTGAATTGCTAAAGTGCTTTTAATTAGCTTTAAGACTGAAGCTATCTGGAAAAACGATCTTTGGAATAGATCTTGCTGTTTTACCTTTATATATTAATTGAATAAGTAAAAATTAAAAAGTAAAAATAGTTATCTAAGGTTTGTGCAAAAGTTGCCGTTATTGTTCTTTTACCTGCTGCTCCAGCAAGCGGTACATCTTTCGTTTTCTTCTTGGCTAGTGTAGAACGGCCAACTGGTACGTATTTACGAAGGGTTTGATCTGCGTTTATCACGAGAGAATGAGGAATTTCATATATCTCAATCTTTTGAACAATTTTGTGCATAAAAACGAATTTGATTTCTTTTCTGGCTTTCGCTGGTATTGGGACTTTACCTGTGGTCGAAATTCGTCGGACAAAACCCATTCTCCTGAAAAGACTTTGCGCCCACGGTAAACGAAATTGAAAATTCTTTAAAGACGACTCGCAAGTTTCATTAATGAATGCCTTTGCAACAGCAATTGCAATTGTACTACTAACAACTCCCCCACGATACCGTAAAGCAAGCAAGAAGTCTTTAACCTTTTTATCGATGTTCCATAACATAGGTGGTCTTGTCTTCCTCTGCTTTTGACTGGAATACTAGAACACGAAGATTCATTCATTTTTTTTCTTATAACCTTTTTGAATGGTATATTTTTTCATGAAGCCACGGACTGTACTTTCATTTAAGTTGGGAAATTCTTGATGAAATGCACGTGCAGTTCTGCGGGACCCATTCTCCAAACCATATTTGGCTATTCGTACGAGTTCCTTGGCAGTGTAAACTCGATATTTTGTTTTTTATGCTGGGATGCTTCTCGTATGGCATTTGTCACAATCTTTTGATCCATAGCACCTAACGTAGGGCAGTTCAATGTTTCGTTACCTAGAGGTGGAAAGAAATGATTAAAAAATTTAGAAGTTCACTGGATTTTATCTGAGCCCCCTTTCCACCGAAAAACTCTCCATGAAATTTTCCTTACCGTTACCCTATTAATACTTCAGCAGATACCGAGAAAAGCATTACGAAGTATCAATTTGAACAAAGTTACAAGTAAATACTTACCTTCAATTTCCATTGAATTTTCAGCTTTACTTTCATTAGGATGCGTAGATTGTGGGTTGTTTTCATCATTATTTGTTTGTCAACTTTTCGCGTGTTCACGTATGAACGACACGGTGTAAAGAAAGACAAATCAACCAAGTTTAAAAAACGTTCACATGTAAACAAACTTATTTTTGGTAACCTATATTTATGATCAGGGGGCTAAGTATTATGCGCATTATGACATCTTTGGATTCTTATTCTAAGCAATTTGAGAAAAAGATACTCTCTGTGTTCAGTAGTTTTTCTCTTCGAATTAATTTAGATCTACTGCTTTAAATCTGTAACAAAAACGAATGAATAAGGACGTAGGAATGATGGTTTCCACTCAAAAGAGATAAAAAAATTTACCCCCTTAAGATGTAAAAGTAGGAAAGAAATTAATTATTATTAAAAGACACATTCGATGGAGGGTGAATCAAAAAAGCAATATCAACGACAAAGTTTTAATCGTCTGCGATACTTTGGATTTTTGAGCAACGTTATATAGATAAGTATAACAATGTCTCGAGAAAAGATCCTTTATGTACAAGCTGCTGTTAGGGGATTCCATTTTTATAAATCAGTTTGGGAACCGACCGACTCAGATATTTTATCTTGTGAATATGAAGACAACAATCCTTATGATATATTTGCGATAAAAACATGTCAACAGAATGGAAGAATTGTGGGTCATTACCGATGAAAATATCTAGAATTACGAAGTATTTACTAGATAGAGGAGCACGCATCGACGCCAAATTAACCAAAACTCATTACCGAAGATCTCGCTTGGTCCAAGGAGGCCTCGAAATTCCTTGTTCATTAATAGGTCGAATGCCTGGCACACTAAAGAGCAATCAACTAATCCAAAAACAGCTTTTCAAAGAAAGATATGAGGAGCCAGAAAAGGTTATAATCATGGGAACCTTTGGGTCCCTAAAAAGCAATTATCAGTCCAACCTGAACCGACTGCAGAACCGAAAAAATACATCTACCACTCGTTCCAAACCCTCGTTGTGAAAAAGAACCAAAGCTTCTGGTACGAAATCAAAGAACGAAAAGTCTAAAGATATTAGAACAATGTTTGCTAATATTGCTGCAAGAAACGCAAATCAGGACAGAGAAGTGCCAAGTGATGAACACGATGGTCAATCAAATAGATGGACTGTGTATGGACTAACCGCTTATTGTATATTTTTTCCACCGTTATGGTGCAAAAAAAAGTTTTTATCATTGATTTAAAACGCTATCCTATTTAGATTTCGCGCGTATTAATTTTGGCGCACATATCTTTTGTGCGTAATATCTGTACAAATTTATACGAATAAGGTACAAGCGTAATCAACAGCGTCGCATCTAAATGTCAGAGAGTCTGTCAAATTATTGAATTGTTTATACAACCTTGAAATCTTAAAGAAGGAAAACACGTATGAATGCATGAACTTTCGAATGCAATTGAAAACGTTCAAATGCAGTCCTTTAGTTTGCAAAGATAGCGTTAGCAAGTAAGATTATATTCCAAGTATTCTAGCGTCGTATTTCAGCCTCCAGAGCTTTTACATGCAGCCGCTGACAATGTTACAAGTGCAGATTTACAATTTGCTGAAAATGAGATGAAAAACGGCAACAAAACGAGGGTCATGTTTGAAATTACGCATGAGATTACAAAGTATTCTTGTGAAAATGACACGTCTAATGCTTGGAAGATGTTCACCGAAAAGTGCCCGAGTTATGATTTCAAAAGACATATGGTATATAGTTGGAAGATCGGTTACAAAAGACAAAGAAGATTCAATCCAAAGTTTGACCTAACCTTCTTGACGAGGTCATGCTCATTAAAAGTTGTCAAGCATTACTGGTGCACTCGTTGTTGGTACGATTATTTCTAGACAAAAAGTTAGCAATGTAGCTCGAGGTATAGAGAAGGCTTATGACGTAATTTACTGAAGAAATTTGATGGAACTTAGAATTGACTGAAACATGAGCGACAACCGTCTTGATGTCACTTGATTGGACTAAGTGGAAGGGAACAACTGATATGCTTGAGCCTCCTGGTTAACTGTTAGTCGAAGAAAAAATTTTGATTCAAAAGGTACGTTGCATCCATTATTCCTGAGCATGATTATTTCATGTGAACTTGTGTTTATTATCGACCAAGCCAATTTGTCTTACATTTTACCAGGGAAGTAGGTGGACGATAAAAAGATTACAGCAAGATTTTGTGTAAATGTAGAAGGCGATTTCTTTCCAATGCATTTAATTAATAAAACTAACCGATGTCTTCTAAAAATGAGGTCTTTAAGTGGTTTCAACGTAAAATTTTCATTAAACCACTAGTTCAAAACGGAAAAATCCATTGAGATATTTAAAGAAATTGTTTTTCCTACGGCATACAAAATGAAAAATTAGCAGGGTTATCCAGCTGAGCAAGAGGCCCTGGGGATCATGGATAACAGTACTCTGCATGGCCTACATAAAGCAATTAATTTCGCAATTTATCTAAAAGCTTCTTGGCAAATGAATTTAACAACTGGTATGTTTATTAGGTTTGCAGTTAGCTTAGCAAGAGGGCCAGCTTAAAAGATGTAAAAGTTTCACTGAAAACAAGCCTCTTCAAGCTGCTTCACGCACGGTGGATAATAAATATGTACAGGTATTTTTTAATCAAAAAGAAGATTATAAAGGCCAGATTTGATAAAGCAGAGATCACAAAGGCGATCGAGAAAGCAAATTCTTTTTATTTATTACTTGAAGTTTTCTGACAACAGATATTCCTGTAATTTCTTATATTACGTGCTTTAGCTTTTTTATTCTTTATTTACATACACACAAAACAGCATTCCCAAACCATAACTAGGAGACTGGAACTTGAATAATCAAACTTAACAGCTTGTTCTTAATAAGTCACCTAAAATCTGTCGAAAACTATCAAAAACAGATATTTCATCGGTTAAAATATGTTGTCCCTTTAAAGTTTCGACAGAAAGTGAAAATTCGTCTCTTATCAACGACGAACGTTTCACAGATTATATTTTACACTTTATAATGTGAGGTTTTCTTATGAAAAGCTTCGTGTATATCATTTAAATAAATGAGGAGCCGTGTCTTAATGTTTAGTGCAAGTGCAATGTAACCAGGAATTCCGGGTTCGATTCCCCGAATGGCGGGCGACTTTGGAAATTCACAAAAGAAAAAGCCATTGCTTGGCGTCAGGAAGGACATCCTGCCAAGAAATTTCTCACTGCCAAATCCAAGTCCCTGTAAAGGGCACCTTCTGAGCCCCAGTTACTGGAGGAAAATGACGTTAAAAAAATATCATATAAAAAAATAAATGTGCTTTTAATCAAATAATAAGATAGGTACAATTTTTCAAAATTTGTTTTCAATTTTAACTGATTTGGTGGAAACGAGGGTTTTTTATAGTCATGCCATAAATTCTCTTACTTGTTAGTTTCAAGAATTTCTTTCTCAAACTCATTTCTGGGTCAATCTGCCTGTCATTATATATGTACTGGAATGAATTTCCCCATATGTGCATGAAGTTTTGAATTCTGCAATGAGCAGCATATTTTGAAATATTCCTAGTATTTGGTCATCACCTTTTTTCAAACCACTAATTTACGAATAATATCTGTTGCTAAAATAATATATTATCTATCAGTTCCACTTTTGCCAGGTGCAAAAGGATATTTATTATGAGATTAAGAAGCTGTTGGGAGTATTTCAAATATGTCTGTTGTATCACAATCAATTTCACTGCATTAATATTTAGTCAGAAAAAAAACCGTTAACTTTTTCGATTGGAAATCAACTAGTGTCAAAAACTAAAATTCATAAAATTCTTAAGAAGTGGGTTTCTTCTTTGGAGGTAGGTTTGTTCTATGAAGTACGTTTGTTCTAAAGTTTATACAAATTTACGGTATTTGTAATAATGGCAACATTTGTATTTAAAACTTAACAAAAACGATAGTTTACAGACGTAACATAAAACGTACTATTGACCGAAAATGCTCCGCCAGGGGAACGCAAACGTTGGAACTACACTTGAACAGCCAGATAACCATGTTAAATTCTACAAAAATTTTAAATACGATAAAATAACTTACAGACAACATCCTATTTTACAGGCAAAAAATTGTATAGTTAGACTACTTGGAATTTACAATTACATGTTCGTACCTCTTCGATACAAATGGATGTACAATTGAATGAGCCGGATTAAAACCCGGAACTGAAATGATATATATTGCGAAAAGCAGTTCGATACTTCTCAGGTAAGAACAAACCATCTACAATATACCTACAGTTTGACGTCTTTTCTTAGTAGTTACAGCTTGGTCCTTCATGAAAAAAACCCATCAAAAACTACAAAAATTATATCACCCTTTTAATACAGTTTAAAAATTGTCTTGTTCTAATTTTCGGCAAAAAATTCTTGTTCTGAAGCTGGCATATGCGAAAGTCGGAAATTAAATATCCAAACGGTGCTCGCCAAGCGTTACCACCAGGGTTATCTATCCAGTGTTAAGACCTCGTAATTTACGAACTTTGCGACATCGGATATTCTGCTTCACTGACTACCCGACTCTTCACTAAATGTCAATAGAGTAAAAAGAGGCATGTAATAAGCATCAACACAAGTGATTCAACTGTTGTTTAGCAAAAGGACATCTGAGCCCCTACATTTCATAATGTTGGAAATTCAGATGTAAACGAAGCTGCACATTTCAGTAAATACCATTAAAAAACCTGCAAGCAACATTTATGGTTTTTGTTTCAAAAAGACCCATCAAGTGATATAAACCTTGACCGCTTTATACTGGCCATTGAGGGTACACGCCAAAACGTTGTCAACTTGTTAAAACGAGAAACTGTTGAGACACGTTGACAATACCTTTATCGATAAAAAAGCAGCAAAATCACAATCCTCCATGATCTTGCGTAATCATCTATCAACAATTGGAAGTCTTTTTTGGAATAGAACGTAATGTTCTTCAATGATCTACTACAAACAAAATATTTTAGTACTGATATAATAATGCCACATATGTGAAAAAAATGGTTAAAATATTGTAAACAGTGGCTCACGATTGCCACAGAATTCACAAAAAATACTTTCCAGAGGCCAGATTTGTTTTCTACTACGTAATTTTTAAGCGCGAGGAAGTATTGCCGCGCTTCCACATCTTTGTACTTTCCTTGTTCTTGTTCTTGGACGAGTTATCTTTTCGTTAAAGACAATTCACATAATAATAGACCAGACTTTACTGCGTGGCCTGTACGCGTGCTCAATTGTGTAATAGAACAATAAGTTGTTAAATTCTGAAACTGAGTTGAATGTCGACCTAATGGGCACCCATTTTTATAGACACTTCTTTACTCAGTAATAAAATAAAACAAAATAAATAAAATACTTGGCTCGCGCTTATGGACTGAAGGTTTTTCAGTCTTAGATGTAAGAGCTTTATCATGTCATGAGTCATAAGCTTTTTCTGAGCTACGTTTCGAGAGATACTTAAGTATCTCTTACATCTATGGCTTTCTCTGAGTCCATAAAGTTCAGAATTTTCAAGTTTTTCAGTCTTGTTTATTCTGTTTCATGACACGCCAATACACAATTTTGTGTAACAATACATCTTCATCGTATTGTTTTAAAACAAGGGAACTTAGGAACCAAGCCTCTTGCGAATTATATTATAAAGATCACTTCAAAATGTGTATTCATAGCGATGATACAAAATCCATTCTGCTGAATACTTTTACGTTTAGCCTACCAATAAATAATTTAATCAAGAACAGGGGGAAAACTACGCTAAGGATCAATGAAAGGTTGGCCTTTCTGTCGCAACTGCCTGTTTTAATGTAGTTAATTGCTGCGCCAGCAAGTAATATGTAGTCACTAACTGTATTACAAGCAATCTTTCAAAATAGACTTATAGTACTGGGATAACACAGATGTAAAAATACTTTATTTAATATCTGGTAGCGGGGATTTTTCAATTAAAAAACACTATCAATCTGTAAATTAATCAATTTTTTCGCTCTTGAGAATATAACGAAAACAAGGGCTCAATTCGGGGATCAGCCATTAGCATTGCCCAATGAATTTTCGGGATCCTCGTGTATTGGAAAATCTTTTTAGCGTTTCTACACCACTTTTTGGCGCTGATTCCAAATCTGTCTTCAGAAATTTCATAGCACGTACCAATAAAAGATACAAAATTACAAATTTATTGAATCAAACAGAATGAAAATGTATTTATACATTTACATAAGGGAAAGAAAACTCAGTTTAATTTTACAATTACTATGTAGTATATTTGAATATTATAAAAATACTTGCAAAGTTTATTTTAACTGTCCCTCATACTTCTTGGTTGGTTGGTCTCGCTGAAGAGACCAACAGTAATCTGCTAACATAACAAGAGTCCACTTTCTGTTGTATCGTTTCTCTATCACAGTTATACCCTGGTTGAAATATTCACCATGCTAATCACTGAAATCCCCACAGCTTGGAGGAAAGAACTACAGGTGTGGCTGCAAGAATTTAAGTTTTCAAGACATGTTGTAGTTGATATCCTTGAAGCTCTCAGTAACCTCTTTTAAGATATCTTTCAATGAATAACTTCGGTGTTTGCTAAGAAAGCCCGGGCATATTTTAGTGAAAGCTTTCCAAACACAAATTGTCAACCTTGACAATCTGCTTGACCAATCCCAATTATATAGAGGTGGAATAATATTAAAATCTTCGTTAACGAGGGGAGGGTTTATAACATGCGCCCCAACAATCTAATCGGTTCCTCTCAAGCCACTTCCCTTTGACATAACGTTCCTGGCGAGCTCGACTATCTGAAAGGCACAAGAAGCACACCTACTTTGTACATTTCAGCTGCAGTCCTTATATAATGGCTAAAGCCTTTATGTCAAGAAGAACTACTTATTTGTCCATGCTGTGTTTAATTTTGTCAGGTGCCAGTTAAAGATTAAGGCAACTTTTACGTAATTCTGTGGAATGAGCACCAGGACTTGTGGGAATAGTCTGTTGCAATTATGAAAAAACCCGCTTTGAAGAGGATTTAAATGCATTATTAAATGGGCGCCAATTCCGTAACAAATACTCTACATACATGTGAGCAAACAGCACAGTTTTTTTTTCATTGAAACAGAGGTGAGATGTTCAATACGGTTTCGAACGATCGAAGGTCGAGTTGAACGATACAGAAGGTTCCATTCCCTTAATAGCGATACAAATAGTTCATTTTGGCTTTTTCCTAATCACAAATCACGGACTAGATCTTTCAAATGTTTGTGAAATGAGATGAAACCCATTGGATTTAGTCTCCTCTTTTGAAAAATATGAGGCACTGTCTGAATTACTAGTGTCCATCACAGTTGCCTCGCTATTGTCTTTATAAGTATTTGTATCAATTTCTGATGTGAAACCTCGCTTTAGAAACTGTGGGATTGGTAATGTCTCTCTAGTAGAATTGGTCGAATTACTGAAGCAATATTTGGAAATTCAATACCCTTCTGACTTTATTATTCCCAGAAACGCTTATCACGCAGAAATAACAGTCATCAAAAGGAATTCGCTGCTCTCGCCTATGGGAATTCCAATTTTTAACCCAGAACCTGAATCTCTTCAATGGCGTAGCTCAGCAGAACAAATAATACAGCAGCTATGAGGAGTCAAGGTTTTGTTTGAATCTCCCAATTTTACTCCAAAATAAGCGTGATACAGCTTACAAATGTCTGTCATCGCGTTTCTATCTAGAGTCAGTTTGCAATCTCCACATAGGTAGGAAAACGAGTCGGGAGCGTTTTTACATGATCTTGGGCGAGATGATGAAGCCATTCAGTACAACCTCTAAAGCTGGCAAGGAATTGCGACTAGCAATTGATTTTTAAACCGATTGAAAATAAATATAAATTTCGAGTACCACGACATCTGTGATTTGGCCGCAGTAAGTCAGCCCTTGGTGCTTTGCATTTTATTAGTCTGAATTCTGAAACTTAGGCATTAAAGGGGATAAAAAAAATATAAAACAAACAAATTACATTTAGTGAGTTTAATAAAACTAAGAAGATGATACTATTTTCGCACAAGTAAATAATAAATTTCTCTGTATCTTTTCTTGGGTACGTGCTACAAAAAAATTGAATACAGATTTGCAATCAGCGTCAAATACTAGTCTAGAAGCACCAAAAGTTTTTCCCGATACACGTGGGTGCCCAAAATTTGTCGGAGATTGTAGTTATTCGTGATTTGTGTTTTAAACACATTGCGCAATTGATCAAATACAAAATCGCGAGTTCTAGGGCAGGCTTTAAAATAAATATTCAATCGTTGTTATCAATTACAGGATTAATGTATTTATACCAACAAAAGTAGAATAGTAGTATAATAAATGTATTCTTTAGCTTTTGAGGGATTTTCTACTTTCATACAGGGCAACAGCAATTTTCTAATACTTGATTTTTACATTAAAGTGTTGTTACAACAATTTTATCCGTTTATTAATTTATTTAATTCAGTTGTTGATTCCTTCCATAAGGGGGCTGGAAGCTTTGCGTATTCGTATATAAAAAGGAAACTGGGTACTCCTTTATTCAAATCATCACATGATATCGTATGGTTTTTTCCAAATCTTGTAAATACTATCGGAATTACGGAAGTCAGATCAACAATGAGACAATACCTTTCAATAAAACTTTGCATATCAATCCTTAGTGAAACGTAATTCAAAAAAACCTACAATTACAACAGCACCCAGTCAAATTGGCAGCTGAAGATATAAATTAGAGACCCATTCACTTCATTCCAGACACTTACAAACCATACAGACAACAACATAATAATGCAATTGGTATTTCATTGGATAAATAAATTACCCCCTGCAATGTAGTGTCTGTGTGGAAAAAACATTAGTTAAAGCTGCAAAAAGCAAGATAACAACTATCACAAAAATTTTACTGTGAGAAAGAGGTCAGGTAGTATGATTTCCGAGTGAAAAAAGCCAGCGTCCAAGTAAAGTGTAGCTATGAGAACATTCACCTTCAGTTCAAGATAGATGCCGCTAAATACGCTGAAGACGCTGAGCCCCAAACGATATGAAGTAAAAATCTTAGGAATATTAGGAGTAAAGAGCTATTCGACCAACCCTTGAAAAAATATTTGCTCATACGGGTAACTAAAAGCAGAATTGCGTAAATGTAGGTGGTTTATGGACCCTAAAGCAGGAAATATGTCCCAGAAAAAAACTAACAACTGTCATGTGGCGTTTCGAACGAGTAATAATCGAATTCTGATACTTATAAGTACTGTCGGGATTTTTATACTCTGTCTATTGTAGGTCTGCTTCTAAAAGGTTGGTTCGTGGTTTCGGTCTGTTTTTATCTCTTTAGGTCTTACACCCGTTCTTGCATAAAGTACTGTTGTCACATCCGGACAGGTACGCCTTAATTTCATCCGCATGTTCTCAGTCGATTTAAGAGACGTGTTTGTAAATTGATAGGTCTAAACCCTTACAGGCACTCTTCGACCTTCGTCTTATCAACGAAATGTAATTTATTTTAGTCTTCATCCTTATGCAGATGCTGCTTCTCGTTATAATAAACACTGCTATGAATATATTTTTTCCTGTCGCATGGCTAGATTAGGGGCCTCTTTGGCTTCCAAGTGATTTTATTAATCATATGACTTGGGTGGGGGTCAAATTCTTATGCCTTCATCTAACCTTTATTTCTCTCTTTTTGCTCGCAGTTCCATAAACTCAGTGGCTTTTTCTCTTGTATAGTTCGTAACCATAAAAATTATAAAACAAAAACAAAAAACTATCCTAAAATAACCTTCAACTGACGAAAAAGATGTATGAGGTTAACTGGAATCAAAAAAGTGTTTCTTTCACTTGTATTTAATATTCTGCTCTGCAAAGAAAAATTTGCAGCCACCAGTCACAAAAAAACCCACGTCATGTCAATCTCCATTTTCTGACGACATAAAACAATTTCCAAAATTTTGGGGGGTATATTGAAACTAGAGAAACCAAATAAATAAAAGAAGAATGTGCTACAAAGACTGAAAGTTAGATTGCAAGAATGGGCGACTATAAAGACATGCTATCCTCCGAAGTGTTGTAATAGACAATAAAATTGCTCACCGATAATTTTAGAGCAGTACTGTTGACTTAAACGTTTATCTTGCACAAGAATTGCAGGACTAAAAACGCTTTTTGGTAGTATTGTTAGGCCTGTGAAACTGTTCTTGTGTCGAGGCCTATTCTTCCTGTGAGACCTCTGAAACTCTTCTTGCCATATAAACATCAGATCAGAGTAACAGGACTCGAAGTGACCTAGTCATTTTCTCTTTTCCCAACCAACGATTTTTTTATTGTAAATAACAAATCAAGGTCAACTTACCTTTTTTTATGTAGCGGTAGCCAAACACGATAGAAATAATAATAAGAACCAGAAGAATAGAGGTGATTAGCAGCACAACCCACAATCGAAGTTTCATGCCTACAAAATAAAAAGATTATTGTAAGACTTGATCGGAAATAGCTGTTGCAGGAAAAATAACATAGTTTAAAAAACATATTTGCACAACAGCAGTGAACATCCAATCTTAAAGTTTTGAAGCCAAGTAAGAAAATGCATCGAATTATATCCAGATTAAACCTACACTTGGAATCACGCTGTGACATCTACGTAAATTTTGAGCGTGATGAATACTATTGTTGCTAACTTTATGATTAATATCTCTGGCATATTATATGGCGAAATTTGACAATTCGAAGCGGGTGGTAACAAATCACCGGAACTTCCTTTTATTCTTTAACTCGGCACAGTGACAGTGCAAAAGCGATATATATATATATATATATATACATTCACATATATAAGGTAAAACACGAAAAAGAAGAACTAAGATCGCAACGAGTAGTTCTTATTTTTCGTGTTTTACCTTATGTATATTGCTCTGCTATATGCATTGAGCACTTTTTGAAACGAATACACAAAATTACACAAATATATATATAATATAATATATACATATACATATATATGTATGTAATAATAAATGAAAAATATCTTATATATAATGCTTATGAGTTCTTCATAAAAATGTGCAACTCCTTGGGTTTCAATGTAACGAACCATGGTGGTCTTATCTTAAAACTATCAGTTAACATAACTTTTTGCAGCCTGGTTAACAAGCATGGCCTCCGCATGCACTAATACGATGCTGCCCTCAGCGCAGCACAATATCAGTTCCAAGGCTATTGTAGGTCATTCAATTAAAGTCATAGCAAAGACACTGAAAAGTGTTAACACAAAGCAAAAGCTAACAGAAACTACAGATTAACTTGTCTATACATTAGCTAACAATATTCAATGGCAGTACCTAAACCTTCTAGACGACAAAATGGGTTAAATGTTATGCGACTTGCATACTGGGGATAACAACAACAACAACAAACAAGGTGTTATTAGTAACATTACTCGTATATAGTTTAACAGCTTGAAGTATTACTTCTGTTCGTTAGAAGCATAAAAAAGCCAGCTATAAACAACATCACGAATGTTTTTATCAGCTCGCACTTTAGATGTTTCGCGTTGATCACATACACTCTACCAGTTAAATGTATGTCTGCAAATATTGTGACCTTTAGGTTTCTCATCCAGATCTATACACTAATTTTATGGCTGAAAGACATTTCGTCTGAAAAAGTAAGGAAAAGTTCCAATGCATGTCAACCAACCACTTGAACAAAACAATAAATTATAGGAGAAACAAGAGTGACTGGAATATTATATCTGCCAAATACTCTGGTGAAGTGGACGTTTGCTGGGCCAGGGATGTCTTTGATAGTTAATGAATACGAGTCGCTTTTACATGACGAAAAATATAATTTTTTATTTATACACTACGGGCTACTGTAGTTTTTGAGAAAACATTTTCTTCAGAAAAAAGTTTCCGAGATGTGAATGCATTTGTTGACATTTTGGAAAGCAAAGGAAATCAGCAGTCTTGTTACAAAATGCATCTACAGCTGATGTGATACTTACCCATCACTGAAAGAATTTTCAAAACTATGCATACAATGAAATGCCATCATTTTCAGGACAGGTCTTGCTAATGAAGAAAATGGATAGCTAGATAAAGATTTTTTCTTCTGAGTTAAAAGAATATTTCCAAGTCATCAGCGCACAATGTCTCCCACAGGTCCCTTCTTCAAATATTTTTTAATATTTCGTCTACTACTGTAATAAAGAGAAGCAGACTGAGCGCAGAGCCTTGATGCAGACTCACTTTCACATGAAATTCGTCAGATCGTCTAGTACCTCCTTCCATCAAACCCCCATACATATCTTTCACTATCCTTTGAGACCTTTTTTGCATTAACCAGGGCACTAAGTCTCTCCGTACTCGGTGGTAAGCTTTCTCCAAATCTACAAATGCACAAATNAAGAAAATGGATAGCTAGATAAAGATTTTGACGTCTTCCAAAAAATAAAAAAGAAAAAAGAAAAGCCCACCAGAAAAGGGGTATTGGAAGGCGTAATAAAGTGACCGAAAGAGAAAACAAGAGCAAAAAACTGGAAATTTTTTTTCAAAATTGATGCAAATATATCCGAGTTTTAAAAATTACTGGCTAGGTTCGAAGTCAAATTCAATATACCAGGAATGATAACTTTCAGAAGAATTATTAGGAACGCCCTAACTAACGGCCAAGATGATATTAACGTGCTTAGTCCGTATTACCACAAGAAAGCTTATTGCAGGCGTTTCCTGCATGCAAGGACTAGTTCGCAAGATGGACTTTAAAGAGTACTAATAAAATCGGTTGAAATTGATGTAATTACTATTGCATTTACAAAGTTCGGTTCTCCTAGACTTGAATCAGTTTCAGATAGAATTAGGAACTGGGGAAAAAATAAGCCGGATTCCTTTTTATAGAATAGTGTCAACACTGCGAGAGAGGACCCGTGGCTTAATGTTTAGTGTAACTATACCGTAACCAAGAATTCCGGGTTCGATTCCCCGAGCAGGCGACTTTGGAAATTCACAGATGAAAAAGCCATTGGTTGGCGTCAGGAGGGGTATCCGGCCAAGAAAATCCAATTCCCTGTAGGGCAACGTCTGAGCCCCAGTTACTGGCAAAAAATGACGTTAAAACCAAAAAAAAAGTGTCAACATTGCGAGAAGAAAAATGCTCCGCACTACTTTATTGGTATGCATTATCGATTGTGACAAATGTATTCGTTTGCCGGAAACGGAAAAGCAAGTATATGGAGATGATGGAAAACATATCCTGGTCATTGAAAAGCAAAGGAGATTCTCATAGCCCAGAAGCCATAAAATAAGATGATCTGGCACGTCTACAACGATTTGTGATGTTTGTTTCTGACGGATCAAGTTCGCAGATTGATATTAACAAATGCAAAACTTACCTTTTTACCAAGAAGTCTAAATAAATTGATGTCGCATGACTATTGAAAGATGCAGTTAAGTAACACTCGTGGAGGGCACTATATCAAGTAGGGTAAGCACATTCTTAGTACTTTTTGCTATAGAATTCGTCTACTTCTTGTGTCAAATGCTAGCTCGAAGAGGGTTACGTGGTCATATCTGTTTTAATACTATTTTTCCAGAGTACTTCTTACAAGATAAAAGCAACGGTATAGAATGCAGGAATAAATAATATTAACCTCTGAATTGAGAGTTATGCATAAAAATTGGAAAGCGAAAGGATCTTAACTGGGCTTTTGTTGATCTTTATGATTGTGTTGTTCTTAAATGATGCATTATAATTTTAGCTATGTCTGCAGGCAAAGCTGTTAAGAGATACAAATGCTAACTGAAGTTAGGTTATTGGCCTGGAAAATGACAAGTGGCAAATTGTAACGTTGCTGGAAAACAATAAAGGAAGTTTCAAAGGTATTAAGTGAATTGTAACAGTGTAAATGCAAAACAGGATGCCTATCACCAAGAACTGGAAGAAGTAGGGCACCAGAGCAGGTATTTATATTTTTTTTATGATTTTATCTAGTGGATGCTTTGGTAAAAGTGGTCATGTAGTCACGATTACCAATTTTTCTGAGTAGCGAGTAACCACTTTCTTCTTTTTCAGTACCATAAAATACGTACTTTCGTCAAGTTTCATGGCTGTACAGGTAATTATCAGAAAGTTCTTATAATAACGTGTTTGAGGATTGGATCATTCAAAAAATTTCCGGTGATAAAAAAGCAGTCTGAGAGTGACTTTAAATTCTTTAGCTCGACATTTCTCGTCTCAGGGGTACCCAGATGCAGATGAAAATGTGGTCATCGACAATCTGCTAAAACATCCATTGGGCGCTTTATCTGCTTATTTTCTTATGTTTGCTCAAAAAACTAACGACGGGTGGCGGATAACAAGGGAGTGCCGGTGTATGCTTTTTTTTTTTGAGAACACAACTTCGTGCCAATAAAACCAAAGGCGGGAAGCGAAGTTGGCGTTAAAAAGAAAGAAGAGGAGGTGTTATATCCGGATGTGTCAGTATGGGATAACATAATATATATATGATATTGTATTTTATTATTAATATATAATATATTATATATATTATATTGTATTATATTATTAATATATTATATTAGCTAAAAAATTACTGTATCATTATATTATTAAATAAAACCAGTTCCTACCATAACTTTTCTAGGGGTATCAGCAATCAGCAATCATACCTTGGTCTTAAGACTGTACCATGATAATGGAATGTCAGTTAGAAGCAATAAGTTTCTCCGAAGAATTTTCTTTATTAGAAATTGTTATCAAAGAAATTGACATAGACAGATTCATCGTTGTTGGAAGAAAAAGCTTATTTAATAAAAGGAATTCAAAAAATTTATGACCAACTTTTTAACTCGTGAACAGACAGTGATAAAAAAACTCACACAACACGAAAACTAAAGACAAAAATCACAAACTACATTTCATCCAAATCACTACTCCCAACAACATCAAGGTAATATGTGGACCAAATTATTTACTTCCAAATTATAACTTGCAATTAAAACTCCTAAACAAAATAATTCAAGGCCAACTATTAAAACAGTTAGTAACCTTACTCATCAGCAGCACAAAAAACCCCATTATTTTTGTGCCAAATGACATTAAAAAGTATCGCTATGCCACTCCTATCTTCACCTCTTTTCCATACAATTCAAATAATATGCTCTTCGTTTCATAAAGGTATTTTGAAGGCTTTTATTCCTAACTCCCTAATAGTAATGGTTCGATATCTCTTAAACATTACCTTCTATTAGGGTCAATAACAGCAAATCCAAAAGGAGCATCTCAAGTTATCCTAACTGTTTCACCTAGGATACTCTCGATTTCCATATTAACTTTCCCTTTTTACAAGCCACTCGCCACTGCCAATGTTTCGCATCAATAAACTCCTCCATCAATGGTCTTAAAGGCAACATTGACAACTAACATCATTACCAATGTACCTTAACAGGTGTAGTTGACCATTTACTACGCACCAGATGTACGTAGTTCTACTTACAGGTGAAAACAAACAATTCTTGATTGATTCTATAAACATTTAACACGTTATATGCCAGTATCACACCTCTGTTGCCAAAGATTTCACTTGTTCATTACCATTGCCAAAAGCATCAACTAAAAAGCACCACGTTTCTTCGTAGTTATGGAAAAATATCTCAACATCAATTCAAAATAAAATAAAATATTTCATTACTTCTGTATGAAACCATTCGTATCAAACATAAGCTAATCATTCAGTAGTGATTTTTGTTATAATGCAGTCATCCGAAGTAAATAAAAGTGCATCTCCGAAAAATGTTTCTGGTTAACAAATGTTACACGCATGCTACATATGCAATCACATACACACATACACACGCACAAACACAGGCACACACACACAGGCACACACACACACACACTGACATTCATATTACTTGACCACTAAAGCTAAAGGATATAAATCATCAATCAAAAATCACTCGATCAAAGGGCGATATCACCCTTGTGGAAATATGTCATAGGCATATTCGTCTTCTATAAAAGTGCTCCCTGTCATCAGGGGTCAGCAGCATGCCTTTGCTCTTAATTTCTTCCTGTCCAGTGCCTCCTGTAGCTCTGATCCTATCTTACCACGTCTTTTTTTTTACTGCATCATGCCATCGGTTTCTCTGTTCCATTCTTGATCGTTTTCCTCCCACTGACTCCATCCACGCTTTCTTAATAAGATGCCCATCTTTCCGTCTTTAACGATGACTGTACCATCTAATTCTTGTCCCTCGAATCTTTTTTCGCTACAACTACAATCCCAGCACTCTTTTTTACTTTCTCGTTTGTACATCAGTAAGATCCTCATTTTTATTCTTGCAAGCAACTCTTATTACTTCTTTTTTAGTCCCAATGCCTCAGAGCCGTACAGCAGCACTGGTCTTTCGACAGTTTTATAGATTGTAGCCTTTATTGCTCTAGGAATTCTTCTCATCGTTCATCTTTCCCCATGTATTCTAGCTTGCCTGCAGTCCTGTTTCTAATTCAAGTTCATTTCCAGTATGTTCCTGTATTATTAAGCCAAGATACTTGGATTTCGATGTTTGTCCAAGCTCCATTTTTCTGTTATCATAGACTCAAGGCTGTCTATCTCCCTCTTTACTTGAGACCTTTACTTCTGTCTCCAGGGAGTTCATCTTCAATCCACTATTTCCCCATGTATTTTGCCACGCTGGTACTCTACCTTGAAGTTTTTCTTCTGAGTTAAAAGAATATTTCCAAGTCATCAGCGCACAATGTCTCCCACAGGTCCCTTCTTCAAATATTTTTTAATATTTCGTCTACTACTGTAATAAAGAGAAGCAGACTGGGCGCAGAGGCTTGATGCAGACTCACTTTCACATGAAATTCGTCAGATCGTCTAGTACCTCCTTCCATCAAACCCCCATACATATCTTTCACTATCCTTTGAGACCTTTTTTGCATTAACCAGGGCACTAAGTCTCTCCGTACTCGGTGGTAAGCTTTCTCCAAATCTACAAATGCACAAATAACNGAAACAGGAAACCACAAAAAATGCAACTGAATGACTGACTGACTAAAATGTCACCTTGTTGTAAATACTCAGCCAATTAGCGATAATAGGGAAAACTGCTTGCATACTATGTGAATGGCCCCATGAAAGGATTAACAAGGAACCAAAGAAATCCAGAGGTTAATTGTGATTCAATCAGAATATCAGCATCAATTAGATGAAGAATGGCAACAATCACATTATAGCCCTCTTTATTGGTTTGAAAGGACATCCCATGACCAGAAGAAAGTTTTTCCCAATGCTAAAGCAGAAGTTTTGATGAAAAGTAGGTGTAGCATGGGCAGAAAAAACTAGACGTGATGGGAATAAATGGATATCATTTTTGGATTCAGCACGAAAAATTGGTTCAGAAACACTTTTATTTTTAAAGAAAACATGAGAGTCCCAAAAAATTGTTCCCCTGTGTAATCAAAGGAAGGAAAGGTTAATTCAATTTAATCAATATTTTATTGTTTTAGCTGAGTCCATGAAGAGAATTCTTCTGTCTTTTCCCATCAGTATAGTATACTTTAACAACAACACCTACTTGTACAGGTACTTATGTTCTTTTCAGCCGTAATGTAACATTAATGACTACTGATATTTATTGTACTCTATCTTCCTGATAAAGTAAGATAAATATCTTCCGTGATCCACAATGGGTCAATAGTGTATGTGAATCAATGCCATCTGCAGGACCATATCACTTGCAAACTTACTCTTTAAGCTAAATATTTAGTAATTCCTTACCAATTTTAACATCCGTAAGATACGGGGTTCCATCTCCTCTTTGATTTTGTGAAAAAACATGGATTGAATACGTGGTAGAAAAATCCAGATCAATCAGAGTTACCCTTGTTTCTTTCTGTGGTTGTGTAGCTTTGCAGGATCCAGTAGTTTTGCTGCAGTATTTGACCCAGTAATAAAGAATTCGATCACCTCCATCACTAGCTGGTCTTGACCACGTGATATGAATTTTATTTCTCTCTACACTGATGTCCACATTTTGGGGCTGTGATGGATCTCCTTTTTGTTAAAATGAGAAGAAAACACGATCTTATTACAAAAAGATTGGAAATCATATCCTTGGCACAGTCAGTTGTAAGCCCCTTATTTGCACCTTGCTGGCATGTAAAAGGACAGCTATACGTTGCACACGATACAAACTGGGGCAAGCCTTCCATTCTATATCTATGTAATCAACATTAATAGACAATATCAATATCAATAACTATCAATAACAATATCAAAAACAATAATCAATAACAATATCAATGACTTTAACTAAGTTACTAATTTTATTAATCAACAGAGGAGCCGTGGTTTAATCATTAGTGCAACTGCATCGTAACAAAGTGATTCCAGGTCTGATTTTGGAAATTCACAAAAATGAAAACGCCATTGGTTGGCGTCAGAAAGGGCATCCGGTCAAGAAATTCCTTACTGACAAATCCAAGTCCCTACGAGGGGCACCGTCTGAGCTCCAGTTACTGGGGTAAATGACGTTGAAACTAATTAAAAAATCCAACTAATTTTATTAGTAAACACCTTCTGATAACTTTTCACATTGTAGACAACAAAAGTCAGCTAAATGTTTTGACAAAGAAAGATTTATCATTTTGTTCAACAGGCGTTCAATATAGTTGTGTTGGCAGGAAAATACCCACTGGATGTGACTGTTTAAACGAGGTTAAATATAACATTTGTTTTCTCTTCCCCCAATCTGTGAACCCCACTGTTATCTACTGTATATTGTAATAAATTTTGCTCAACATATTTTATCACCCTTTTTGTACGTTAATCATCTACTTAGGCGCCTCAATTATCGAACAATTTTAACATTTTTGAAGACAATTTACTTCATTAAGATGCTATATTCAATAAGGTATTGCGATAAACAGCTAAGTATTGAGTAATTCAAATACTTGTATGACCCAGGAAAAGGAAGGCACGCGCCAATAAACCAAAAATACCCCGAGAAGATGTTTAGCATTTAAACAGAAGAATTTTCTGCGTTAAATTATGTTTCTTAATTTCGGCATGGAAATATACAGTTCAACTTCACCACCCAAGGCATGAATGCAAGGTTTCCAGAAAATAAAAAAAGGTTGTATTAATAGGCAAACGCCTTTTATCGTCCAATCAACAACACATGAAAACAACGTATTGACTCTGTTGTGACGGCACTCCTAGTAAACAACAATAATTTTTAGATTTCTTAAATTAAAAATGGTGGGTTTAATACATAGAGTACGTCATGGGTTACAAAAGCATCAACTCATACCGCGAAGCCCTGGCTTGAACAATCAATATCATTTTTCAAAGGTTTGGAGCTTGGTAGACGCGATCAAGATACTTAAAAACCTACTTGGTTTAAACAAAAGGACCAAGACAGGGAGAGAGAGGGAGAGGGAGAGAGAGAGATAGAGATAGAGAGAGAGAGAGAGAGAGAGAGAGAGAGAGAGAGAGAGAGAGAGAGAGAGAGAGAGAGAGAGAGAGAGAGAGAGAGAGAGAGAGAGAGAGAGAGAGAGAGAGGGAGAGAGAGAGAGAGAGAGAGAGACAGAGAGAGAGAGAAGACAGAGAGAGAGACAGAGAGAGAGAGAAAGAGAGAGAGGACAGAGAGAGAG
>RDPX01000002.1:8058643-8100204 GCA_003991215.1 Morbakka virulenta | reverse complement strand
TAAAGAGAAAGAAGAAGAGAAGGAAAAGAAGAGAAAAAAAAGGAAGAAAGAGAAAAAGAGAAAGAGAAAGAGAGAGAGAGAGAGAGAGAGAGAGAGAGAGAGAGAGAGAGAGAGAGAGAGAGAGAGAGAGAGAGAGAGAGAGAGCGAGCGAGAGAGCGAGAGAGAGAGAGAGAAAAGATAGTAAGGAGTAAGGTACCTTTTTAAAAGATGCCAAAAGTTCTGTCCGCATGAATGATCGAAACAGAAACCTATTGTTTACAATGCTGTGGTAATGTGGTAATCCGTACGAATGGTGAAAGATCAAAGTGGGATAAAACACAAAGTGATTAAATAGAAAGTAATAGTAATAGCTCTGTTAAAGTAATAGTAGCAGAAATAGTAGGTATTTTATGGAATCAAGTGGGGTGGGGATAGAATGTGACTTGTTTCGTGCATTCAGACTCATCTTTATGGATGTAACATGTTTAAAAGGACAACATGGGAAATTTGAATGACGGTGGCTACTTATAGTGTGGGGAATTCAGTAAAAACAAAAACCGCAGTGAAACTAAAATTGAATTTAAAAAAAGTTTGATGGTTTATCCCCTCATAACGTTCGATCCTTGCAATAGCGATAGACAAACAATCACGATCCGATCACCAGCTATTTATTAAGTACTATTCCGTTTCCAGAAAAAGGAGACCTTAAGAGCAGATGAGGTTCAAAATTCTAATTTATAAAAACATCGGTTTTAGAGTTTAGGACACTTTGCGAAAAACAAAAAACAAACCAACCCCTAACATGACAGACTACTAAATTAATTATATACTCCAAATGTAGTATCCCAGAAATGATTAAATGATCAAATTTGGGATGATACTGGACTTCGAATAAAGATGCCGGAACTAAGGCTAAAGATTTTGACGCTCGAAGAACAATTGTCAAGGAAATAAAGGTGCAAACAGGCCTGAGCACTTTAGTAAAAAAGCAAGTACTTTAGTGTATTAATAGTGAGTCGAATAAGTTATAAATAAATACAATTATGGAGGATGTTGAGTTCTGTATTTTTGAAGCTCTAGTCTACAAGTAACGGTAACGTGATGAAATCCAACGAAAAATTGGTGCTCAGCGACGCCTAACAGGTATTACTTTTGTGTCTGCATCGCATCTGCAAGTGGAGCAGACAGCCTAAACAATATTCCCATTAGTTGTATTCAAGAATATTCGTCTCCTAGTTGCTCCATGTACAACTAGCAAAAATGTCTTTAGGGAATATGGTATTTTTTATCTCATTTTCGTTATCGTTCTTATACTAGAGAACCAAAATCGATGGCTGTAACCTCATAATGTGCGAAACAATATTTATTATGCCGCCTTGGCGGATCATGGAACACTATTTTGTTTAGAATTTTAGTGACATTGGTTCTCTAGCTGTCCAGTAATACGACCTCTGGTTTGTGTTAGTTTGTTTGTTTGGTGATCCAAGTATTATATTATCCAAAATAACTGATAAGAGTACTAAAAACCAGTACCGGAAGCAGTGGAATACCAAATTATCAGGTAAACTAACGAATAAGGAAAGGGTTGTGCAATGCGGTGAAAGTAAATAATAAACAATAAATAAATAACAAATAAATAATAAATAAATAAATAAATAAATAATGCAGTGTAGGAAATCTATGAAGTTCTAGGAAATCGATAAAAATATGAGGAAGTGAGGTGGAATAAAAATAGATGTGGATACATATAAAATGAAGAAAGAAATTCTAGCGAACTAAGGTTCTGTTTTAATGATAACAACACAGCAAAATCTGACAGCATTACGCAACCATCGAAAATAACACAGCAATAAACAGGTGACACATAAACAACTGCAAGCAAAAAAGTAATCTATCAGAAATGAGGTCTTATGATAAACGACATATGGAAAAACAATATCTGTTAAACAAAGCCATTATAACAATGCATGTTAGCAAGATACTAAAGTCACTAGGTCTTATCAATGAATTCTCAAAAAACATGTGAAAATAAGGAGATATGGCAGTGTATCCAAAGCCTATGTTTCCCTGACAACATACTGCGAACTAAGTTCTCAGGCAAAACAATAAAAGAGAAAATATACAGGTATTCGTTAAACCCAACAAATGTTCAACGCATGTTTGGTTCTTATTGACTTCATATCAACCGACAGCATGTCGCGGTTTTATACGACCGGTTAAATTGGAGAATATCGAAAGCACTCATTACACGGAAGCGAGAAAACCACGTTAATCACGTGAATTAAAATTTCCTGGTAAGTACGTCCAAAAAGACAAATCTCTAGAACCCTTGCCTCAGCGACCGATTTGTCGGAAAGCGCTTGAGGTAGACAGATGAAAATATATCTTCATAACTTCCAACAGCGTTACTGATCCAGCACAGAGCAATGGAGTGCCGCCCTAGACCGAGGACGATGTCGGCGCATTTTGATGCAGTAATATTTTGCCTTCTGCATCAAAGCGATGACCAATATCTTACTAGGCAGCTTTCGATCTTACATGAGATTACTTTCTCCAAGATCTTACCGTGACTAACTAGGTTTAAATCATAGTATCTTGAGCTTCACTGTTTCAAGTACCTATTGACATTTAATCCCATAGCCACTGTTTTCTGTTTTGAGTATAAAAAATCCAAAGAATTTTACATTCTTTAAAACGGGGAAAAGTGTGACGTCACACTAAAATAATCACTACTATCACTGCCATTGTAAACACTATTCCTATTATTGATTTGATCGTTAATTTCAACTTTATCGTATAATTAAATTTTACTGGTCATTATTAGCGTAACTGTGGTTACTGACCGGGTACAGTTATTAGTTTTATCACTGTCTATGTTTCCATGTTTATGCAGCTGGCAACTTTAACCTGATTGCTTACAGGAAATAAAGTGTACCCTTGATAGAACGAGTTTTGTGTTCAAAGGAAGTGTTATGGTAAAGGTTGTTCTTAAATTAACAAAGGAAATAAGTACGCTCAAAATGACGGTGACAATGTCAGGCGAATTGGGACTAAAAGAAGCCTCATGACTAAAATTTTGATATCACACAATAAGATGAAAATATTCAGCCACTATGTAGTTATTTTGTGGGTAAAATAACCGAGTAGAATAAAACAAAATCGTGATATCTGGGGACAACAAAAAGGTTTTTGCTACCGCGTCGCTGTCTAGTGGAAGGAAACGGCTGCGGGAGAGGGGGGAGGGGGGCAAGGTTTTGACTGGTTAATGCCTAGGCAATACTTACAAAAGATTTTGCTTGCTTGGTCAAAGCAATGGCCTTGACTGATTCTGAATATCCGCTGTCCAGAAACTATTTCACGTTTCTCCAGTCGAGGGTAACTGGTAAAATCCTGTTAGGGAAACAACTTAACAAAGGAATGTAATTAAGTTCTAAAAAAATGTATGACAAGTATATACCGATTTCTTTCATGATGATCTTAAGCAAAGCAGTTCCTTCTGTATTTCTAGCAGAACAAGTTAGGTTTGAAATATCCTTCTTGGATTGTGGGAAGTAAGTCCACGTGACATTTACTGTGTATCCATCTTTTATTTCAGATCGATTGTAGTTCAGCTTTGCGGTATCGCTGAGTAGTTCTAGAGATGGTAATGGCTTCCCCCGCGATAAACAGCTTATAGGTGCGACATTTTTACCAGCATAGTACACTTTGGTTGTCGACCCATTCAAGATGACTGGCGCAACTGAAAAAAAAAGAGTCTGTTTATCTATTATTGCATGTACTACATACCCTACAAAAACCCGAAACGGGTGTAATAGACTGAAGCAGGAAAATATCAAAATCTAATTGGCTGTTTATAAATACGCACGACATAGTGGAGCAGGGTTGGTACAACATTTCACAATTAAACGAGAAGTGCGTGTCAATTAAACGACAAGTGGACGTAACGCTAAAGCGTTAAAAAAGATAAACAGACAATTACACGAGAAGTGCGTGTAACGCCAAAGCGTTACACCCACTTCTCGTTTAATTGTTGAATGTTGTACCAACCCTCCCTGCTCTATGATAATTTATTTTCAAAGGAAATGTAACGGCATACAATCATGTGCCTGGAAAAGCATTTCATTGCGATGGGTTACATGTTATCGAGATTTTTTACGCTTTTTTGTTTCATTTATTGCTTCAAGTCTACTTCCAAAATGTCTACGAAAAATATTCACTCAAAATTTCCGTACTTATAACTGTGAAACAGGCTAAACGTCACCCCTCGAAATCGGTTACTGCTGCAGTAAGTCTGCTTATTCAGTGCAAATTTCAATCCTTCACACATTCTCATAAAAATAATGACCAAAAAAGGATTTACCTGCTGAAACATTAACGAAAAACTCTTCAACTGCTTCATTATTATTTCTCATTAATTCAACTTCATAGTATGCCTCATCATGAAGTTTTACTGTCGAAAGTGTTATTCCTTTTTCTGGATGTACACTGATCCCGGATTCATCATTCTTCTGTCCTCCAGGATACCATGTGGCAACTGAAATACTACCGATTTTAATTCTTTTCCATACCTTTATCACTGGTAAAGGCTTGCCACGGACAATGAACGGAACATTGCCTGGTTTTCCCACACTCAATGCATACGATTTTTTCAGATTCAGTACTTTACCTACAAAAGAAAAAAAACCTTACAAAAATAGTCTATAAACTTATTAGCTGTTTTCAGAGGTGATTATAAACTTGACCATTTATAAAGTCTCTTTTCACAATATATGCAAATTCGAAGCCAGGGGAGTTAATTAAAATTGCGATTCAGCACAAATACAGATAAACATTTAATAAAAAACACGATAGTTTTTAACCTTATCATTATTTACATGTTTCGGTATTCACATACCTTCTTTAGAATGTATATAAAATGTACAAGGATTATCAAGGCTTTATATATCCAGAAAACTAATCAAAACATCATAATTAAATCTTACAAAACGTATGTAACAATACACAAAAGATAACGTAGAATAAAGACATTAAATAAGTAATGAATTACTTATTCAATTACTTATTATTAATTACTTAATCCATTACTTATTTAATGTCTCCATTGAGACATTAAATAAGTAATTGATTACATAACCTTGACAGTCTGCTTCTGTCAAGGTTATGTGGCCGTATCCACATGAGCCTACCCCCCCCCCCACTTTAACCCTTCTGGCGTACCCTTTATGTCATACATTTATTGAAATTTCGGTCCAACCGTGAGACTTCCAGGGACCACCAAAGCATCTTCAGTTATGTTACTCCTTGTTCACCCTCCTGCTTTCTTGGGATGGATACAAGTCCATATCAAATTACTTGTTGTACTTTTATCTTGTTCGCATTTCTTTTTATTTATGCTGTTATTTTCATTTCCACGTATTGGGTGCTACCTTCATCTATTCCATTCAGTGTCAAGTTTTACATTTTCTTTCTGCTCACTCTCATTCCCATTTTTCTAAATCGATCTCTCCACATCTTTGTTGCTCTTTTGCCTTACAATTCTCTTCTCAGAAAAAATTAAGAATGGGGTAGAGTAAGTGGTTTAGAGTTTTTACTCTTCGTGTTGGCTAAACTCTGCCTCAAACCAATTTGTCATTCCTGCTGTACTTCTTACAGCAATAACACTATTTTGTTTGACGAACTTTTCCGCTGATCCAAATTTTAGTTTGCAATGCCATAGCTTGTCCTTATGTACTCATATAGCTCTTAAATAAATCAATAAAAATACACAGTAGTTGTTTCTGTTCTTTCATGCACTTTTCTATGAGAAGGTGTAGAACAATAGTGGTCCTCCATGCTCTTAACAACCACGAAAGCACATTGTTGCTCGAAAATCCATATCTCCTGTCTCAATTTTGCATCTACTGCTTTTTTTCAAAGCTTCATTGTGTTGTAGATTAGTTTGATTCCCTTGTAGTTAATACAGTCTGGTACATCTCTTAACCGACCCAGAGCTTCTGTACCGAGACAATGCCTCAATGGGTATATCTTAAGGTCCAAATACTTTTCCAACCCTTCATTCTTTTCAATGCATGTTTTAATTTATTTCCCTAAAACATTAATTAAACCAAGGGAAAACTCTTGGGCAGCTTGTAATAACACAGATGCAAACTAATCTTTAAGAACAAAATAAACCTTACCACACTTTTCTAGGACTTTTTGTTATCTTTCAAAAACTTGAAGTAACACATTATTTTGGATAAAATCTATTTGAATCTAACAATAGTTTTTCCATTCTTAACCCAGTGTTAAAAGCCATGCTAAATGGGGGAAAGATAGATTAAGTTCTTTTCCTCCTGTTCCTTCAGGAAATCATTGGCTATCATGTAATAGGATCTTTGAGTTGGTGACCTGTTAAATGGAAAATACTGGCTTCAAACATCTCTTCCCAAGTGTTCAGCCTCTCTTACGTTTACCAGTCTCATGACCAACATGCAAGGCAGGCAATCAATAATGTGTGTAACAGCAACAAATTGGGATAATCGGGATATTCGGGATTTGACTTCCTGTCTTCTGACAAAATTTTATATATTTTTCAATTGATGTTTGGTCACTCAATTGAAATCTGACTAGGTTCTTTAAGTTCAAATTTCTATGGAGCTGCTTAAATGACTCCAATACACTAGTTGCATTCCCATGACCTATAGACTGTGAAGTCAGCTTCTCTCAACAAATATGCTGGGTTTGGTCACTGAAGAATAAAAAATGTATACACATATAGAGTTGTCTGTTGTAAGAAATGTTGTTGAAGGGCTAATCATAGCAAGTCACAAATTTTGGATCACCAATTTTAAGCTCTTGAAGCATTTTCCCCTTAAAATATGGTGCAATACCATAGTCAACATTGTATTAGTGTGTATTAATAACATTAGGAGGCCCACCAACAACATTAGTATGCCCACACTCTGCTTTCTTTGTTATTATACTGTCTGGGTCAATTTTTGAAAAACATTTGGTCAGTACTTCCAATAATCACTGGGATATGCGACAAGTCACTCAAACCAGGGGTCACTAAAAGTGAATTGCAACAGTTGCAGGTTGAAGACAATGATTACGTTGAAGGAATAACAAGAGCATTGCTTGTTGTTTTACGAATCTGACTAGTTGGAGCATATAAAGTGCCTGATGAAGCAGAATCCTATTTCTGACTGAATACAATCTTTCTTTTAGGCTTCTGTGCTAACAGGAACGTTTCCATCTTCTGACATTTTTTCCATTTTGCATCTCTTGACTAACATCCTTTAACATGTGATTTGACATCTTTAACTCCCATGTTGTTTATCTTCAAATGATCTGTACAACAAAGTTGCATCTCAAGTGTTTAGAATCACTGCCTGCCGCAATACAATTTGCAAATTGAGGAAGCTCAACAAAGCTTTCCTATGTTGCATGGTAAAATGTACTTTTTCATTCTTTTTATCATTGAACTAAAAATCATAAACTTTGTCTCTAATACTCCTGTGTGATAAAGAAAATACAATTACTCTTTCAATACTAGATATTGAATAGCTACCAAGGAATAATATAATCAACCAAAAATTACTAAAAAACAATTGGTACTTAACATCAAACACTGATATATAGCTTGTGAGACTGATATTGCAAATGAGTTTACATTTAATAGTGCTTTATGTTTTGGAGAGTGCAATAAATTTTGGCTTTGAGAGATCCTCTGGAATTATTCCTGTTTCTTAAATTATGTCAACTGTTTAAGTCATTTTTTCTCCTTCAAAATCTCCTACCACTTTAATTATCTCAATTACAATACTTTGAGGTCTCTTTACTTTATATTGGAAATAGCCATTCTAACTTTGTAAATAGCTATTAGATGCCAGCTTGCTGCTCCATCTAAATCTTTTCAATTTTGCAATTTTTGCCTTCTGTCTTTGAGCAGATTTGCAAGGTACTCTTACCATGTTTCAAAAATATGTCTTACTTGCAACAATACTGTCATTCCCACTTTTGATGCATCCATGAGAAGTGGGTTAAAATGCCTACAGGAAGCAATGCTTGCTGCAAGCATTTTAATCCTTTGATACATCTCTCTTGGAATTATGCTTTTGGTCATTCAATCTCTTTCCATAGCTTGTCCAACTATATTTCTTTTGCTTCTCTGAATTTTGTATCATCTTCCTATTTTGTCATTCATAGCTTCTTCTGTATTTGACCATTACTGATTATCTATTGTCATTAAAAGTATCTCTTCAGTTTTCCTGTCTTGTCTGCTATTCTCACTTTCTTCAATAGTGTTTTATTAGCCAACAAGTATGAGCTTAAAAGTTTCTCAGAGCATATTCCTACCAACATTTGAGTTTTGAGAAATGTTTTCACTCTATTTATGTACTCTTGTCTTGACAGTGTCGTTTTTGTGCAGCTGACTATAAACAACATGTGGTTCCAATATGCCAACTTCCACTTTATGCAGTATTACACTCGTATCTACCACGTTACATGATTACTTCTACAACCACCTTTGTCCACCTGCATCTTTCTTTATCCCGAAGGAATGTGTTTGTGATTATTTTGCTATGCCCAATGCAGTAGTCCACAAAATGTTTGCTTGCTTCTTTCTTTGTCCAAGTCCATTCTTTCCAACAGCATGGAGTCTTTTTGCTTTGCAACTTTACACTGAAATTTTCCACCACTACAACAATTTTCTTTAACTTCCACTCTTGTTTTTCTGCATCCAACAAATGATAGCATTTCTCTTGATTTTCATCCTTACCACCTTTTTTGGCAAGAAAACTTTCAATTGCATGTTAAAAGGATGTCTTTTCAACTGCACCAGCACCACTTTTCCTAACAGTGCCAAAATTTCCAGATAAATTTCCAGTGTTGTATTTCTAAAAGCATTTCAACCCTAATTTTCATGTTTGTCTTCACTTGAGTACAAAAATATGATTCTGTTTCAAAGCATTCTGTAGTTTTTCATCTTACTTCTTTAAGTCCAAGTATGTTCCCCTTCATGAGTTCCATTTCTCACTTCTTTGTTAAATTTTCCTGCCTGATACAACCTCTGAAGAATCCATATTGCTATTCTGATCTTACTTCTCTAACTTACTCATATTCTTTAAGGCTCAGTGTGATGACAGACCAGTCTCACTTGCCTTTAATGAGGGCCTGTACTAGGAAGGGGAGTAAAATACATAATCTAAGTTTTTATGTCATTGTGGTATTTTTTTGTTGTGCATCATCATAAATGTTCTGCAGCCAAAAAGAAGTTTCCTGTTTCCTCCTTCTTGGTGCTTTGTGAGACACCACCTCTAGTTAGCTGGCTCTTGACCCCAGAAAGATTTGCACTTTTAAAGGTCTTGTTTTAGTCCTACTGGGCTGCTAGATATCCTCCTTGTCTATGCCCAAGTAAGATAGGAAAGATGGTATACTCCTAAATTACCTGACCATGGAAGATGTAGTACTGATTCACAAGTTACCAACGGGACATATAGAATCACCTGATAAGACATTCCTACTCTACCTTTATGTAAAAACAAGTCTTACCTGTCAGAAATAGTTATGAATATTGAAATTCTAACTATTGGAGGGTATTTCACTATTATCAATCAAACCTGTTGGGGTTGGGTTTGTAATATTCAGAACTAAATGAGAATGCAAAAGGTGACTTTTTTCAAAACAGTAATCTCCTAAAACTACTATGGTTTTCACCACTCATAAAGTATGGGTGGATTGTCCAGAGTCTGGTTTATGGAAAGTATAAAATTGAGACCAACTGTTCAGAGTCAGGAAAACAACATTTTAGTGCCTGTGGAGGACACAGCATTAGACACAGTATTAGACACAGCATTAGTCACAACCAAACCATGACATATATTGTGCTTGATTGCATGTTACCAGTAGCAGATGCTCCAACATCTAACCTGGCCTGATGACCATGATGCTTTACCCAAGAGCAAACTAAAACTATATTTTGCTGGACAGGACCAGTTACTGCAATGAGAGAAAAGCCCACATATTCATAATTATAGCCAATACATAGGATTCATTAACCTAAATGTATATACACCAATAAAGGCCATGGCTGGAAATTTTTACTGTAGATCTCACAATCAAGGCTCAGAGTGAAAAGGTATTATTAACTTTACTACACTTCAAAGGTTACATCCAAATTGAAGATTACTCCAAAATACTGCTCCAAGAAAAGTCATTTAAATACTCTAAAGAAATATATGCCCTTAAGTAACAATTATACACTTTAAAGCAAGTCTTACAACAGTAATAACCAAGTATTAGGAAAGGAGAAAAGCCAAGACATATATAGTTAAGTGTATACCTAATATATACAGTGTTGTTTTAGCTTCTGATCCAGTAGACTCCTTACAAATGTAAGTGCCATAGTCTTTTTCTGTAATGTTCCTAATTTTCAAAAATGATGCCTTTTGTGCCAGTTCTTCTGAATATCTACCGTTTTTCACATCAACTTTATTCCCATCTGGACCAATCCAGGTGACATTTGGTGCATCAAAGAAGCACATGATTGAAGCATTGTCAAATATTTGATAATAGAAAGAACTCTTAATTTGCAATCCATGTGTTGACAAATCTATGAGGAAAAAAAGTGGGAATGTTTTAAGTATAACTTAAATATATTTCAAATGCCTTTAAACAATTAAAATTGTGCTTATCTTTATCATCACCAACACAATAATTGTCACATTCTCACACTGAATGAAAAAGCAACCTCAGAGCCCCCTGTATGCCCATTACAGCTTTGCAGCCCATTTCAATCAATCACAACTTACCTGACAGGAAAATAGAGGTGATCCTCAAAAATCTGTACTTCCGGTTTCCCAGTTGGATACTTGTTTGTTCTGGAAAAAAAAGAGTGCTGACCACAGCCTCTCCGGAGTAGCCTCAGGTAAGGAGGAGTCGACCACATTGGGGTTTTTTTCCCAGCGGGAGCATGGAGATGGACAAAGAACTTATGATGGAAAGCGTCATGGCCTGGCAGTGCAAGCCTTAGAGAATCAATACATACGGTTACAAGCAGGTGAGTCTTCGACCAGAAGAAAACTAAATTATTCAAATATTGTTAAAGCTAAACCAAACAATGACAGTATCAAATATTGGGGGGTAACATGCAGGTTGCCCACAAATTTATCGTAAACTGTTATTTTGAATTCATTAAAACTGTGGGAATGAATGGCATTACAGAGGCTGTCCCCCATCCCAACGAACAGAGGAACATTGTTTTGTCTACTAGAGAGCTAGTAGAAAAAATAACAGAGAATGGATTGTGTATCCAGAATGTTAAGTATAATGTGAGACCTGTCATTGATGACACTATACTTTTAACTCTCCCCAGGGTACACCCCAACACCACAGATGAACAAATATGCAATGTTCTAGAAGGGCATGGGGAAATTAAAAGGTATTGGAGGGGGACTTTCCCAGAATTTCCAGGTATAAAAGATGGGAGATGCCTAATAAAAATAATACCCACGGGTGAGCTGCCTATTTTTTATCCAGGTGGGTGGACAGAGGTTGGTTGTCTGCTATTGTGGATGGCCAACAGTCTGTTTTCATTGCAAAACGGCTGGCCACTGTATAAGTGATTGCCCAGTTCGTTTCCCCAAACCTGAAGATGAAGAGACTAGGGTTTNTGATACTAGAGGTTAATTTAGGTGAGAGTGTACTTTTGATTATAAGCGTAAACGTGCCATCCGGAAGTAGGGTGTTTAAAGATAGGCAATTTTTTTTCAATTTGGTAAGAGAAAGGGTAAACGAATATTTAGAAGAAAAAAAGAAGGTAAAGATCCCAAAATTATCCTCATGGGAGACTTTAATTGTATTCTAGATCGTGGGATTGACAAAAGTCTTTACTCCGACAAACATGAAAAACCAGAAAAAGAGCTCTTAAAATTGCTCTCTACTCATGACATGTCAGATGTGTGGCGCAATTTACACCCAAATGAAAAGGCGTACACCTTTGAATCAACACATAAAACTTTTAGTCGCTTAGATCATGTATATATTAATAAAAGTTGCCTTGACTCAATCAGCAACTGTACCATTATCCCTTTTCCCTATTCGGATCATGATGTGGTGTCCACATCCATCCTTTTGCAGGAAATTACACATGATTGATTTCCTTGATTTCTTAAGCAAATGTCTACTCTTTGCAACTTTGATGGTGGCTTTAGCTTTTTCTATTCCTTTTATGGTAGTATGGTGTGGATCAGGTGTCATGGAAACCATAAAAAGTGGACAATGTGGCTTCTTATAATGATCTCTAATGATTTATATCACTGTGAAATTCATGTCAAACTGTCTCTAAAGCTATTGATGAAAATGTGAAAATGCATGACATGTAGTGGATCACTCTTTCTTGATCTGTATCACTTGTCAGTCTCTGTTAATGTACAAGATGTAAAAGCTAATTTACATCTTAGCCTGAGGTTGATTCTCTTCATACTTTTGGATTGACAATCAAGTGGCATCTCTGGTGGTAGGATCTCTCTCGTACCATCCATTTTTCCTGATAAGTACACAACACCGTTGTCTATACCTTTTGATGATAATTTTTCAATGATTGGAAGAGGAAGAAAAGAGTTACAGAATTAAGAAAAGCATTTTATTCTTCTGAAAAACAAACCAAGTTTGGTGTATAATTGTGATGCTCCCCAAGTGGTACCCACCAGTTCCCTCAGAATGCAATTTCTTGTCACATGGCTTGAACAGTTTTAAAATTTCATCAACCAATGAGATTTTACTTCCGGTAAAAGACCGCAGAATAGGTTCAGCCATCAGACTCCCAAACAGACACAAGGTAAAAAATACTAATCCCCCGCAAAGAGGCTCCTCAGCTTCTGTGTGTGATTGTGATTCTTCAATCTGAACCTGCCCAGAAAATGTAAACAAAAATACTGCATGGGGTCCATTGGAAAACCTCAAAAGGAAGAATTATGACTTCTAAAAATTTTCCATGTAATGTTACAATTTTCCTTTTAATCTGGTTCATCTTTGTAACCAAAGAGTAAACTATTTTACACAATTTATTTAGTGGTTTGAAAATGTCTGCTTTGGGGCAATAAATCGCCTTTTAAGTTTGTGACATATTTGAAACATAAGATTCACCATTAGGCATTACAGATACAAGCTGTACCTACGCTTTACTTGAATTGATGATGAAGAAAATCAACAACATTAACGATTTTATGCCGAGTGTTCCTAACGATGCTGCTCAATTGATAGGTAAAGAGTAGGCAGGTCTGCCTTTTTCACTAAAATCTCGTCGCTGAGTACATATATTTCCAAAACAGTGAAAGATCATGGCGGAAGCTCAAGTGTGTGTCGGCTGTTCCCACGACAACATGCTACAAATGGCATAATTCGGCGCTGAATACAACAGCGATGCTTTTATATGTTAAAACACTGGTTCGCTTGACTTCAAAATTTAAACAAATCGTAAGAAGCTTCAGTAATTCTTCAATGTGCTTTGCTTGAGACAAAATTCTCAAAAAACAAAATTTCTTCCTGTTCTTAAATACTATAATTTTTTACCAGACCCTATTTAAAATAGGCTATGGTAAAAATAACAATACTCGGGCTCGCTGTTGAATGCAATCCAAGGATTACATTGGATTCTAATATCAAATACATGTACAGATACATCGAAAGACCATACCAAAACAAAAATTGCAAATCATTTGAATTCCTGTGAGATGAATTAAGTATGACAGCCGTACAACAAAATGGACCTACAAAATTTAACGATTCCAAGGGCTATTGACCTATTGTAACATTATAATTACTGGATTTAACCTCAACTCCCAATCTGCTTCAAACCAACCTTATGTGAGGTCTTACCTTCCTTCTTGATCACAAAAAACAAAGGTAACAATGAAAATAACTTCTTGAAAGGAGAATCCAATGCTTGCAGCTCAAACATGTTTGATGATATTGAATTAACTAAAGTAACTGAGGCCAGCAAAATGTAAAGTATGCTGTCGCTGCGTGTAAATTACATCCTGAACGAAAGGTGCTGTCCACAATTTAAAGAACCCATCTATTGTTCTTGTTTTCCTGTTACAGGTGTGGAAACTCACAGTGAACACATTAAACAAAAAAAATGGGCAACTCCCATTTGTCTTCCTTGATTCACAAAATTGTCAACACTGGTCTAAAAAAAGACTGAGTCGAGTTTTTTTGTTCTGTTTGTTCAGATAAGAAAGAAGTGACCCACCCTGTAAATACATTCATCATCATCACTGTTCGACCTCAGTCGAGATGATGAATTGAACAACCTACCTCCAGTAGTCTGGTAGAGCGCTTTCCGATGAATTGGGGTTTCCAGAATATTAGTGATGAAATCACTTCTGAAGTTGAACTTCTATAAATATGCCGAAAGTGGAACTCTGTTCAAGCATTGCTTGGGATTGCTCAGGAAGATGTCTGAACACAGGCATTGTGATAAGCAATCGTAATAAAACTAATGGAAAAGGTAGTACATTGTCAAGTCATTGTTTATCACTAAAAGAAAAAACTGTTTTAACGCCATTCCCCCCAGCAATTGAGGCTCAGAAGGTGCCCTTCAGAGGGACTTTTGTTTTGGCAGTGAGGAATTTCTTGGAAAGATGCACTTCCTGATGTCAACCAATGGATTTTGGCCAAATCCTGCTCACCCCCTCGGGAAGTGGAACCCGAACCCCCTTGGTTACTGTGGAACTGCACTAACCATTAAGCCACGGCCCCTCTATCAAAAAGAATAAACTGCTTACAGTTATACAGTTTGGATGTATAACCAGTCGACCTACCAAGCTTGCAACAACCTGATTGTTCGACGAATTTAGAAAGGAAATCAACGTTAGTAAATAGTCAGAGCTCGGTATATAGACTTGTCTAAAGCTTTTGATGCGGTCTGTCATGCTGTGTTACTATCGAAATTAATGTCCTTTGGAATCGAGGGTACAGAGTTATTTGGATCTCAGACTACCTGTTCAATTGGAAACATGTATTCTATAATGGAATTCTATTGGTCCTTCAGCCATTACTTGTGGTGTTCCACAAAGCTCAGTTCTGAGCTATTCTTTTACTTTAATACTCCAACGATTTCAATAAATGTATTTAGAAAAGAAAGACACTGATGTTTGCAGATAATAGTGTGGTCTATTGTTCTGACTAAGATCCAAGCAATATTGAGATATTCATCAACAAAGAACTTGAATATGGCCCAATACTTCTGCAGGAACGATCTTATAATAAAACCTGCAAAACGGTAAAACAGAATTTAGGCTTTTTGGAGCAAGTAAATGTTTATCTAAGGTTGAAACCACAACATAATACAAGTTTTGTGGGACGTTTATTGACAGCACACTCACGTTAAACGACAACGTCGAGAAATGATAAAAAAGCTTCCAGTAGATTGCGACTACTATATAATTTACTTGAAAATCTCACAGAAAAAGCAGCCAACAAAGTTTACATGACTATGATATTACCCCAGGTAACATATTGCTGTATGGCACATCTGAAACTGACAGTAACGCAAACGAAAGGGCTACAGTCATCAAGGCAGAGAGGAGTACCAATTATGTTAAACAACGCAACGAAAGCTGTATGTGTAATCAATGTTATTAATAAAAATGCTTATTTGACAGTGAAGACATGCTTAGACAAGGAATTATGAAAGAACTAACATGACTATTTTAAAGTGCACCAAGCGACTGTAAAAACACCCAATAACGGTGTTCTGCTAAAGATTCTCCAAATACGACTTAAAAGTATAAAGAAAGCATTTCATTTTAGTGGAACAAAAGCTTTCAGTGAACTCCCTTTAAACATAATAAGTGAAAATAATTTTAATGAATTCAAAAAGAATCTCTCTAGTTATGTTGGCGCCTGATAATCTTTATTAAGTTTTTTATTTTAAGTTTTAAGTTTTGACTTATATTTGTTTGACTTATAGTTGTTTTATCCATCTGTTATATATTGTAAATTTTAGCTTTTAATTTTTATTAACTACTAATTATGACAGGACCAACAAGACTGCAGTTTATTTTTACCTGGGTTTTAGTCCTCTATAAATGTTATCGAAAAAAAGGAAAGGAAGTCATCCATTTGTTACTAATTCTACTGACTGTGATTCTATTGACTTGCATGCTAACAGCCTTGTTCATTCAGAAGCTGATCTCAATGGAGGATGCTAGAAGTGTCTAGAACCCTGACATGTTACAGTATCTAGATGGGCTTTGATTCTTCATCAGTATCGTCCTTCTGTAAAGGTAGTAACTAGTATTGGCAAAACGCCAATAGTAATTTTTTTGAACAACATATTAGTCTAGGCACGTGTGGACCATGTTTCCAACGTCCAATATGGATAGGGCATTAAATAAACGTACAGGGTCTTTCGTTGATGGTACCCCTGGTAAACAGTGGGGCCATTTTTGTCTCACAGATTTCTACCTATAAAAGACACGAAAGGAAGCAGCAGATTAAGAAAAAAGGGGGACAGAAAGCACGCAAGGCACCATAAAAAATGCAAGACTTACGGGTGGCATTTCAGGTCCCTCGGTCGGAAGGCCCTTTACCTTGTTTTAATCTGGAGCCAAAGTTCAATCATCTTAAGACCAACTGTCCTCGATGATTGAGCCCTATAGCTGAAGAATGAGACTAGAGTGAAGACCCGAGTTCTACACTTGATCTTATCCAAAAGGCCGAGAAGCGAAAACAACTTGGACCTTTAAAAAAAGTAAAATAGCAGAAGAATTCAGTGGATCTTTATCGCAGTTTCGGTTTCTGTGAATGAAAACTCTAATACCTGTCAAGAATTGGTATTTTGACGTTTTACATTCGATTTAAAGTTCCTAAGGTGAATTCGAATAAAAGTAATTCTTATTTAACTTGCTGTACACCAGGGTCATTGATAAAGATTAGCTTGAGTGAAAAACGAGGAGATTTTCTCACAGAATAATGTCTCATTCTCTTTTGGATAGCATAGGCGAGAAGCCTGTGCTTGAAGAGAAGCTATTAACTGAGAAGGCAAAGTCAAAAAAGATTGGTAATGGAATATTATCTAAACTTCAAAGTGAAACACATAAGTTAGATTCTGTACTGACTGACCGTTTTACTGAAATAAAGCAAGCAACGGTTGTATACAATGCGTGGATGAAATTTGTTGAGAGATTAAGGACTGTTGTAACAGAGAGTAACTCCGAAGTTCAAAAACTAAGGAACTTAAATATGAGATTAATATTTAGCTTGCAAAACTACGAAAATGTCGAAAGCACAATTCTGGCAAAAGTTATGGACTTGAATAAGAAGAATGTTATTTTACAGGATATATTTGATTTGATCGTGAAAAGAAAATCGATACAGGGTTTTGTGACCAAGTTTTCTGGATCAGTTGCTTCGGCTCAATGTAAAAAGGGACAAGAGGAAGTGCGGCGAATAATTGTTGATTTGAAAGCAAAAGTGGAAGAGCTTGAAAAGACTAAAGATAAATTAACATCTGAGAAGCAGTTTCTAAGCAACCAGCTCTTAAGTGGTGATTCTAAAGGAAAAAATCAAAGAGCTGATAATAGGAGAAGACAAGAACTGAATAATCTTCTTCAGCAATCGGAAAAATTGTCAGCTGACTTAGGATTAAGTAAGACAAGAGAATCAGAAATGTTGAAAGCTTTTCAAGCCGAGGAGGATAGTTTATCGGCTATTAATAAGAGATTAGAAAAAGTAAAAGTGAAACACAGCAAAATGTTCGAGACACGTGAAAATAAATTTGCCCTGCGGGAAAAAGTATTGAATCACTTGGATCGTTTTTCGAAAAAAATTAAAAATTCCCAATCATTGCTTGTCAAATCTGAAAACGATACTAAAGAAAAAAAGGATGACTTAGACTACACTTTAGCTGAGCTTGAAGGTCAGGAAACAAAACTGAATGAACTCGAAAATGAAGCTGAAAAGTTGACACAGGATAATATTTCTCTTGCTCAAGAATTTTTGAAGAAAAGAAGGGTTGTAAAGCAACAGATACTAAAAACAATGCATGACAGCGAGGAGCTTCAAGAAATCATGAGCGAAGGATGTAATAATAGTAAATCTTGCACAAACAACCAATATGAAATTAATATTTTTGGAGCATTGCCCCCACGATTTTTGTATTTTATAAATGCAGCTTTCTCTCGATTTAATCACATTGTTGACGATTTTGACGAACAAAACCATCAAATACTACTATCCTTTTATAAAGATCTTGAAACTTATAATGAGGAGCTGGTACAAAAGATGACTCAGTTCAATACTGAAAAGGAGGAATTTGGTGATGAGCTAAAATATTGCGAGGGAAAATGTATGGACTTGGAAACGAAAGCTAAAATGCTGGAAGGGCAAAATGACCTTCTTAGAAAGCAGCTTAGCTTTCTCGAAATAACTCCAGAAGGAGAAAATAGCTCTCGAGCCTATTTAGCTGTTCTAGGACTTGATGAAAGTATGTTTGAATGCAAAGAAAGGGCATCGGACTGAAAGCTCTTTAAAGGTTTGTAATATACTGATTGTGTAAATGTATTCTGGAGCGCTATTAAACACCACATACACTCGGCTAATACTACCATTGGATAAAAAAAAAAAATCTCCTAATTTTTTTTGAGTCTCTTTACCTTAACTATTTGTGTGGTAGACTGATTTGGCAACAGAAGCTACACAAAATCAAGGCGTTTTTACTCCAATGTGTCAAAGTTTTTAGTACTTTTAACATAACTTACTTAGGTTATTGAGTTCTGACAACAACAGAATTCGGGGATGTTATTTGTATGTAAAAACAAATTACAACAGTAAGCATAGAGTTAAAAATTTATTTAATTATTGAATGTCCTGACCTAAATTGAAATCATGTCTGAGCATGGGTTGTTGCATGGAGTTCATAGGGATTAACACTTTTCACATTTTTTCCAACTGTTAAAAGTGTTAACCCTTTTCATTTTCCTTAGGAGCTTCAACCATTCCTTAACATGAATTTCAAAAAAGAGTTTACCTGGTGAGATTTTTGACCTTTCGTCCGATAGGATGTAAAAAAATAAAATTAATATTTTGACTGCTCTGACAACTTAATTAAACACAATACCAGCAATTAAAAGCAATGTCGTAGTGGTCCTGGTGAGCGGATTTTGTAGAATACAAGAAAGCGTTGTATGAGGGAATCAGCTAAAGAGATAAGGAGCTTTAGCTTTTTTAAAGCAATGACAGAATTTATAGTAATTAATAATAATTTATAGTAATAGGAAGTGATAAGGATGGATCTCAAACAAAAAGGCGTCAGCAAAGACCTGGTGAAGGATAGAATAACTTGGAAGTCAATTTCAAGAAAGCGTCCAACACATGCTAGCATGTAAAACGGACGTTAAACCGAATATGATGATGATGATGACGCTCTCTTGGACTGTTTTTTTCACTCTCGCCCTTTCACTCTTAAAAATTCTCTGCTTTTGCACTAAATTTTTATTAGAATCAACTGATCAATATTGATCACATGATTGTTTTCAAAAATTACCCTTTTAGTATTTCAAAAATATAAGTATTAAAGTCATCATAATTGACTTATTTTTAATATGCCGTAATTATTCGATTTACAGCATCCCACGCGAATTAGTGCTCCCTTTGGAACCCCAAAAAATTAATAAGCGCACTCCCTCAATTAAGCGCACCCTTTTTGGCAGATTTCCTTTTCAACAACCGCACCCTTTTTCAAAGTAAAAATTCGAAGGTCAAGAAGAAAAGCACTAAAAACATATATTTTAGTAAGTATATTCAATTATGTTTTTAAAATCATGTGCGTTAATGTTCATATGTTTACAGATATCTTTGTATTTGTCAATTTCACTTTTGAACTTGATGAATGTCACGTTGATATTTTAGACATTTAGTGCTTTGTAAGTTTAATTCGTACTCTTTGTACTGATCAAAATATTTTTGACATTTAGTGCTTTATAAGTTAACTGACATTTCCAATAAGCTCCCTCTCTCAAATGCGAGACCCTCAGAATAAGCTCACCCTTTAGAATCCCCAGAATTATTTAAGCACACTGTGCGCTTAATCGAATAAGTACGGTAAGATGAGATGAGTTATACTCAAACAAATGTAAAATAGCATTATGCATGACCAATAGAATACTTGGACCAGATCTGGTTTTCTTCTTTAAAAAATACTTTAATACTGTAACTAGGAAAGAGATGTCCACACCAACAGGTGTGGAACGTGTCCTAGCGAACGTTGAGACCGAAGAAGTTGAAATTCGGGATTTCTTATGAAATTAAAAGATGCTCAGTTTGACGAGGCGATTTCAAACATGCCTGAATCTTGTCTGTCAGATGAACAGCAGCGATTTTAAGCCGTGGAGAATGTTGAAACTTCGTGTCAAAATATAAGGCTGAAGAAGTTGAAATTCGGGATTTCACATGAAATCAAAAGATGCTCAGTTTGATGAGTTAATTTTTAAAATGTCTGAATCTTGGCCGTCAGGCCAACTACCGCGAGTTTAAGCCTTGGCAAGTTTTGAAATGCAAACAATAAACAGTTTCTTGTTGTTGAAGATTTATGATTTTGTGCTAAAACGCCATTTGAACTGACTTCGTTCATCAGTGCTTAATGGTCACAATTTGAAGCAAGAAAATTGGAATTTTGAAGTTGCAGTTCTGCGCACGTTGTCGACGTAGTAACCGTTCAGAATCAATTGTGCAATACTGTAATACTGTTCGTATTACACTTTTCACACCATTTTACTGCCATGGACATAAAAAAATCAAATATTTCCTATTTTCAGTCGGAAGTTAACTCAGGTTTATTTTCAATGCCTCACCTCTCAAGATTTTAATTTCAATCTATCCTTTTTTTCTTTGCATGGAAATTCTAACAAAGGCTTTTCCCATGCTTTTCCTGAAAGTTCCTGAATCGCTTTACTTCTTCCAATCTCAATTATTGCACAAAAACGAAAGCTTTGCGATTAAGATGATTTCAAATTATGCTGAAATTCTCAGATTTTACAAAGATACGTAGTTTTGCTTAAAAAATTTCACTGATAAGGTCTTTATGTTCATAGTATATTAAAATTCAAATAGCTCTTATACATTTCTGTCATTAAATTTTGGTTTGACTATCTTACGTTCCATACATTATTTTCAGGAAAGAGCTAAACAAGATTAGAACAAGTAGATACTCTGAGGTGTTTTTACTGATTGTGGTGCTGAGTTTATTTTCATCATAAGGGATATACAAAGTAATAAATACCATTGTCGCTGAAGGACAATGAGAGGCAAAACAATGTAAACAAATGAAAAGTTTAATAAAAACTATCAAAGAGCTACAATTGTACAACTCGCATCCGAGATTCACAAATAGTTTACACAACATTACAGGTGTAAGGTGTCAATCCCCTGTCTGCATTGAAAGCACAGGCATTTGAAGGACAGATAGAAGGCATATGCAGACTACAGATGAGTAGAGAGATAATGAGGCTGAGAGAGGTGAGACTGCTTGGAGGTCGTATCATGTGGAGAGACAGTGGAGAAACTTTTATATCAGTTGAAAATAGTTTAAAACACAAGGTTGTTTAAATGATGTTGAGACTCAAAAATATATATATTTATTGATAATTTGCATTAAGCCTGTAAACCATAGGAAAATTTGAAAAATTCTCTGACAAACTAATAATTTTAATCAATTAAATTTGGTACACACTCTAATCCATGCACAACTAAGTTACAAAATATGCTTAAATAGTTATCATAATATTTTTTTCTCTAGTTGTCTTTCTCGGTCTGCTATTAATCTCTTATTTCCAAAGTTAAACTTTAATTGACAACATACTGTTTCTCATATGTACTTTTATATTTTCTTTGCATGGGGAAGTAGAAAGTAATATAAACTCTTGGTAAATTCAAGGTGTTTCTTGTGTCATTGTGAGCTGAGAAATGTTTCAAATGCCTCAAATGGTGTATTAATACTGCAAGTCTTGCCTAGACGTTACACATTGTCAATCTGTGGCCATTCACGCTGGCCAGTGATTGATAAAATGTTCACAGTACTGTGTCTTTGTGGGTACAAAGCAGTTCATGAAGCAGTTACTAATAAGATAAAAATGGATGGTTGTTTAAGTTTTTTAAAATTGAATCATTAAATTAAATTATTTAAAACTGTTTACGTAATATTTGCGTCTAAACCTCTGCTGGATATTTCAGTGAGATAACGTCACTAATATTTTGTTCTTCGCTTTTAGAATAGCAGACTGCAAAGCTTAGTACTTTCTCTATATTAGTTTTGAAGCAGATGGGTAATTCCCAAGCAGAAACTGCATGGCTGAGTAGCTTTTCTATGACAGGTACAGTGTAATAAAAAACAAAATCGGAAAACTTGCTTTCATATTTATTTCGTAACCAATCAACTACACAGTAAATCATTTAGATGCGCTTCCAACAGTCACGCTAGACAGAGAATGATGCCGTGAAGACCGTCAGAGCAATGTTGATGTTAAAAGGACAGATGTCACATAGAAAAATATTTTTGTACACAGTATAAAATAGCACATATGCATTTTCAGTGGAATACAATTTTTTAAAGGGTAAAGAAATAGAAGAAGCCTTTATTGGTGTTTTTTAAACTTAGATAATACTTCAATAATTTCTTATTTTTCTGCAGTATTCAACCCCAACTTCGAAGCTATCGACCTTCTTATCTATAAAGCTGTGCAAACTCTTAGTGAAATGTATTCAAGGGTGATACCAATAAAAAATATTCAAGATATTTTAAATGTTTTTAGGTTACAAATAGGTAATTTTCTATAGAAAATGAGGATGTAACCCTATCTTCAGTAAATACAGATTTAAAGTTAATATGAAATTCGGTCGCTTGAACTAAAAATAATGGGATTAAAGATGGCCGCAGGAACACTTTCATTCCTTGTCAGGTAAGTAACAATAGATTTGGTTGGTGACGTGCCAAAACTCTTCGGGGGAATGTCTAGTGGATTTTCGCGCAATTTCGAAAAACGACGGAAGGCGTATTTGATGATGATGATGACGAACTAAAAACTTGAGCGATGTGATTGTTCTTTAAATTGTTTGTCTTGGACTTCTTTTTTCAAAGTCAATTCTCAATCAGGACGTAGCCCATAAATTGGATAGTAATCTTGACAAAACGTACGTCAAGGAATTACGTCTAAGTTGAATTGTTTTCCATGTTTTAAAAATATTCTCTTTGTGGATAAATGCAATTATCATTTATCTTCTCTTTCCAAGTCAGACTCATTTGTTGTTGTTGAGTTGAATTGAGATTGAATTGAGTTGCAGATCATTCATCCCTTTATAACAAGACAGTTCCTTTCTCCACGATAGTGATAAAAGAACATGGATACTTAATCCGATTAGAAAGAAAAATTGCCAATTAAAAACTCAAACTCAAATCACATGTCAGTTGTGGTCCAGACCCTTTTCAAGACGATCAATAAGAGAAATTCCTAACTTTTTCTTGGTAATGCTCTAAGAACTCAACAATGCAGAAGCCGCCTACTAGCACCTATGAGCGAAAGTGGCTATAAGGCACGAATAGCCAATGAACAAATATAAAAAAACATAAGAAAAACCATCTTGTTAAACCCATCCAAAAATTAGGGTTGAAGAAGCGGTAAAAATCAAAACTAATAAATCATTCATTAGGCTCGTAGGAGCATCTTCTAATTAATTACAAATTTTATAAGTTTTTAACATCAGCACATTGGTTTTAAAAGAAACAAAGCCAAAATTTTCGTCCAAATCTTTTTTTTACATTTACCAGAAATTTTGAAAATTGTTCTAAGATATTTGTTGAAATGTTGTTAAATCTCTTAGGACAACAAGAGCTCCTGTCTATATATATATATATATATATATATATATACTCCTAATACTATATATATATATATATATATATATATATATAGTATTAGGAGTAAACTCCAAACAGTCAGATGTTAAGGCTTCTATTTTGACCAATTAATAACATAAAAAAACAAAACAAACAACTTATACATCACAAACAAATTTTACACGACACGAGACGCAATACATAAACAAAGCCATAGAAGAAGTGCTTCAGAAATTTACATAATTCAAGTTGCCCTGATGAACGAAAATTTTCTACTCACTTATAACTGGATATATGCAATCAACAGTTTTTCTTTTTGTGCAAACTCTGTGTCTGGTTTGGCTCATATTACCGAATAAAATCCTCACCTGGACTTGGTTAAGACAATTCCGAGAAAATTCCATTGCTAGTTATCATTCGAAATTGACTTTTAATAAAATTGAAAACAAGTTTAGAAATTTAAGGGTCATTAATTTCACCCTTTCAAAGCTACTAAAGAAAAAGTAAAGGAAGACTGGACGAAAAGTGGAGCAATTGAAGGATTCGAAATGCACGAGAAAGAATAATAATAGTGTAAGTCTTTCTTTATTGCATGACGGCTATCAATTAACTATTAAAAGACGATAATTCGATAGTTTTGAAAGCAGCTAGCTTTGTCATTCATCTTAAACTTTTTGACTAGCTGTCCGAAATTTATAGAATAAATACAATGAATTTTGTTTCATTGCAAGCTAATGGTACAGCTGAAGTATCCAGCATCATGAATAAACTTTTAATTTTAACCTACGTCAGAGAAGACAAAGTAATCCAATGGTTATTGCCAGTCATCGGAAAAAACCCGCAAGGAAACCGGTGCTTGTTGAAATAAGTTGATACTAAACAAGCTTAGCTCATATGAAATTAAAAAAACCATTGTATCTCCTGCGTCTGATAAAGCAGCTCTCGTGAATGAGGGAACAAGAGCTGTGCGGGTTGTGAGAGGAGAGAACATTACGAAATTTTTTTTGGTTTACTGCCATGCACATCAGCTAAACTTAGCCATGAAGAAAGCAACTTTTATTGCCAAGGGTCATAAAGATATTTTTCTCGAAACTCTTTGCATTTTGTAGCTTTGTTTCAATGTCCTGAAACCGCAAGGCAGCTGCAGAAGGGTCTGGTGCACGGTGGAACTTCAACAAAAAAGCAATAAAGACTGTTTTTCAAATGCCTGATGTTATATAAACTTGTTTTATAAGAATAATTAATGGGAATGACTGGGGTTTTCCTCACTTATCTAAAATAAGTGACTTAAAGGAGTGGTTAGAAACTATTATACTTTTGTTTATATTGGATTTGTTGCAGGATGCTTAAGACATTATTTTCAGAAACAAAATAACTTAACACATATTTTTATCCTCTTGCTCAACTGTCAATTCATTCCAAATTTATTTCATAGATTATCAGCTTGCATAAAATGTTGAAGGAAAGTTTGCGGCTCAAAAAACTAAAAAGTGCTTTTTGTACAAAAAAATTGAATGGCTAAAATCTTTCTTTGAGGTTCCTAATAGATGGACTCGCCTAAAATTTGTTTATTTTCGAATTTTTTTACTTCAAGATCCTATTAGGACCCCTTTTTAATGGTATTTTAGGCTTTGTTAATTCCTGCCTTGATAGTGAGAAAAAGACAAAAACAAAAAATATACAAACTTAACAAATTTGAATGTGGGTAACATTTTTCTAATTATTACATTACTGGAGCTTTATTATAACAGAGTTTTTTTTTGTAGCAGAAGGGAAGTTAGATCACCGGCAAAGAGAATACATCCTTTTAATGAAAAGAAGGAACTAGAAAATCTATAATTAAAGAACAATAGAGGTTATTATTGCAAAGTTGAGAACATGAAAAATTTCGTTAATTGAAATGATGACAATGAAATACAAATACCGAAATTGGCTCAAGAAGGTTTTTTGTCTCTGTTTTGCTATTCCGGGAGAGTTTTTAGATGGGCTAAGGTAAGTGCTTTTTCATGCTTTCATTTTATGTGTTTTTTAGCCTTAATTTCAAATAGAAAAAGAAATTTCATGGAGTTCGTTCCATACAGCCCCCGCTTCCACAAAAATATTTCCACCAGCTAAACATGAATGTTTGGACTCTATCTTTTTTAGATCAGCTAAACTACTGTCCAAATATAAATGGTTGTTTTTCAGATGGATTTAATTTTCTTATGCTTTTTGACATTCTCTGTCTTAGAAAAGTCTTGGTTTATAACTTGACTAATCTTCCTGGTAATCTTCACAACAACAAATTTTTACAGCCAATATGTTTGCATCCTTGGATATTTAAACATGGCTTTGATACACAAAAATACTGCTAAATCTAATGGATTTATAAGATACAAAGAGTTTTGCTTCGACCTTGATTCAAAGCAGATAGTTGAATCCATAGCTTGTGTCACTGATAAATCAACTTCCTTTTTGGAGTTCTCAGCAGGGATTTTTCCATTGGGATTATTCGACCATCAACTGATTTTTTCCACTTGAAAGGCTTCCCGCACCAAAATATATCAAAATATTTTAATCAAAAGTAGTGAATTCAAGAGTTACACAAATCACTCTTCCTGGATAATTTAAGTGAAAGTAAAGTTTCCAACTACATGTAATTCCAAAACATGAATGCTACTTATCTTTATTTTGTAGAACTTATCACAAATGTTATTAGTAAGTTAGCCCTTGTGAGAAACATTGGGATAAGGAAGGACTCACCGGAGTAAATGGACTAAGAAGTTCTTCAAATAATTACAATTCGTGATAAACTACTAATAAAGTATAGGACATCTAAAACTCAGTTTTGTAATGTCCTTGTGCCAGGATGTGTTACAAAACAGAACCTCGAGAAAGAAAACAGACGAAAGTTACACTATTTACCCAAATAAGAGGGGATCTGTATTCTGAAAATCGTATGACAAACGATTCTTACCATCTCAAATGACAAAATTACAAATATATATATACACATACAAAGTTTTTTGAAGCCAAAATAATCACTCTATGTCATAATTTCCCATAACATTTCCGAGGTCATCATGGTCAGCGTATGTACCAGACACAATGATAATGCTATGTAACATTCCACACTTTACAAAACAAACATTCACCCTCATAATGCAACCATAACAAACTCTGACTATGTCAACTTCAAAAAAGCTCGAAACCATATGCAAAGTTTAATCAAAAGAAAGGAAAAATCTTTTGTCATTGAAAAGCTTAATAAGAATATGAAAAGCCTCAAATATTTATGGAGGTGCCTAATATCTCTAGAGTCGTCACCAGGGAAAGTTGAGTCTTCTAAAATTTGTCAAAACATCACAGGTAAGGCATGCTCTGATTATAAAGCATATGTTAAAATGTTTAGAGATTTCGTTTCAAATCTAGCCTTTGACTTCAATAAAATACTCCAACTGTGGCCTCACAACCTAGATAATGTGCATAGATACTACCAACACCTTAATCTTTCTGAACTTTTCTTATTTGTCTCCACTTACCTTGAGAGTGTTACGAAAGAGTTACCAAGGATGCGAAAATGAAATATTTACAGGCATGATTTTGACTTATATACAAAAGCATTTGACACACTTCCCCACAATATATTTTTGTGGATAAAATAACACGCTTTGGCTTTAGTGATTTAAACATTTTATATTTTAAACCTTACCTTCAGGACCAATCATTCGAAGTGAACATTAGACATGCATACTCGAACACAGGAAATGTGTCATGTGGGTTACCTCCGGGATCAATTTTTGGTCCACTCATATTTCTCTTCTAATTGAATGAGATGGCTTTCGCTGTCGCCTATGTCCTGCTTCTGTATACAAATGATTCTATCGTAATCTGTAGAGACACAGATAGTAACAACATAGAGACTAGCTTGAAGAGAAACGTCAACTGTCTCTGACATTGTTTTGTGGGGAACAAACTAACTATTCACTTTGGAGAGGATAATACCAAATCCATATTGTTCCAAGGCCATGCAAAAACCTAAAAATGCTGAACATTAAGAGAGGTGATATAGAAATCAAGCAACACTTATTCGTCGTATATCTCCGATGTAAATCTCTAGGTGGAGTCAGTGACAACTAAAATGGCAAGGTGAAATTTCTTCAAAAATATAAAAACAAAGGTTTCTGGAGATTTCCGTTTGCAGATTGTTCCCAAACGCTCTTTTAAAACCTCTTTTCGACGTAATTTTTAACATAATATACATATATCTTATCGCAATAATGAGTAAGAGGCTGTGCGAAAAAACTCCAATCAGCACAAAACAAATGCACTCGATTTGATCTGAATTTAACAAATCACAGCACATGTCTGGACTACAGAATTTTAAGGTACAAATTGGCTCCCCCAAAATCATATAATAAGACAAAATATCAGTAAATTTGTGATCAAATGTTTTGAGGGAGTAGTTACATTAACAAAGTATTCCAGTCAACTAGAGTCACATAACGCAAAAATCCAAGTTTAAATTGAAAGCCCCATTTCGTAAAAGTAAGACAACCCAAATAGGCCTACCTTACCTAGCATTAGAAGTATGGAGTAATCTAGCATCTTACTTTAAATCTAGAAATAATACCAACACATTAAAACACAAGATTAAAGAGAACATTTTTCAAAATATACAGAGAAAGGAAGATGATTTGTAGATGAACTATTAACACCTCATATCCTCTCTTACACATATGCTTTGCCCCAGTCCCCCCAAATTATATATCATGAAAGAACTAGGGGCATTTATCTTTATAATTTATCTTTTATTTATGTTTCTTTCTTTTTGACACTTCTATAATTTTCATTAGAGAAAACACCTCTTACGACATCATTGTAAAAATAAGGTCAATACGGCCTTATAACTGCCATATTGACCTTATTTTCGGCCTTAATATGGCCTAAGTACAATCCTTTTAGTGTTCTTCCTGCCTTTTTATAAGACATTTTTTACTTTGTTTTGATAATTGTGTTTTTGAGCTTTTTAAAACACTGTAAATATTTAACATTGTGGCAAAGTAATAATTTTATATATGCATATATACACAGAGCCCAAGTTACCAGAGTGGCCAAGGGCAATCACCCTTACTTTTTTGCAAAGCAATATTATTTTTTGAGCTGGAATAAAAATAAACTAACAAAATTACATTTTGTCACTTATCTTGTGATTACTGCATGTTTTAAACTCGTCGAAAATAGTTAAAAACTCCCATTTGTTGTAAAAACTATTGCAGTGAGCATATTTTTTCGATTAGCATCTTTATCTTGTATTGTTTTTAATGCCACATTTGTGTTGTGTACTTTGCTTGGTAAAGGTTCGTGTTGTCGAGCAAGCGAAACATAAGTGAGTTTTTTTCAAAACAATTTTGTCAATCAAAAATATTCCCACTGAGTCAATTGCTCGTGGAATCACAGATGCCAGGTGTCTTGTTGTCATCCTATTCATCGCTACAAAACGTCAGAGAACAGATATCTGATTGTGCAAGCAATATGATTGGCAGAAAGCCGGATATTGCTTTCCAAATTCAAGATAAGAGCCAAAAGCAAATGTCACTCATTCTCATGGATACTATGAGCTTAGCCGTAAAATATTATGCAACGTCATGTTCTTTTTCATTAGACACCAAAGGTAATTAAAAATTTCTTGATTTTATGGACTCAGGGGAAGCCACTGATATAGGATATTTATCATGTCGTGAGTCGTAAGCCTTTTTTTCTGAGCTACGTTTCGAGAGATACTTCTCCCATTGTCAGGATACTGAAGTAATTAGGCAAAGATACTTTGTACTTTTGATAGTGCGACTTGCTGGTGACAGGAATTTAAAGGATACTAGTGTTCACAGAAAAAAATGAAATTAGTTCTGAGTGAAAATCTTTATGCGAAAACTCTTGCTTGTATTATCAGATGCCACAGGCTGTTTGGTCTGGCCTAGTGAGTATCAATGTGACCCGATCACGAATTTGGTGTGATTTATGTTGGTTGACTTAGCCAACTTTCGATAGAATCACTCTCTCACAAGTGTCGCATTCCCAGCACTGTGTCTCATGGCCATGGGCAGCAGGTAAACCTTTGCGAAGCTCTTCCGTAAGATTGCTGTGGACCTGCTTTCTTTTTTCAAGAGCATTTTTCACAATCAAGCTCCCACCACTCTTGCTTCAGCAGAGTGAATTAGTTTCATTTGTCAAGGTTGATTTGCAGGTCTTTCAAATAGTTATTTGTACAATTCTTGTACCACTTTCTGGGCTTACATCAAGGGCTCTTGCCCTTTACCATCTCCTCGTGAAAGGTTGTTTCTTCACCCTAAAATTTTTCATACGAACCATGTGGCCTAACCAACGCATGTGAGGGCGGGGGTGCAAGAATACCAACACCTGAGCAGCATGCTCTTACAAGAAAGTCAGTGTGGTGCACTTTTGCTTGGCACTTGATATTTAAAATACATCTTAAGCATTTTTGGTGAAATAGTTCAAGACATTTAATGTGACTTTGATGTAATGTCTATGTCTCCGATGAATATATGAATGTAGTTAGCACACAGGTCTTGTAAACGCGTATCTTTTTCGTATTTGTGATACCACGATCACACCACACTTCTCTAGCTTTCCAAAAGCTACAGCAGCCTTTTGAATTTATCTATGGATTTTAGTATCAAGAAATCCGTCTCTTGACAAAGCACTACCGAGGTAGACAAACGAATCAAGTACTCCTAGCCTTTCACTATCGACCAGGATGTTCGTATGGTTCTTCTGGTGTAGGAGGGAACACCATCTTTGTTTTGGACAGACTGATCTTCAAACCAAAGACAGTGCAGGATTCGGCAAAATTATTCATTATATGCAGCATTGGTGTGTGACAAGAAAACACCGTGATCTGCATACAGTAGCTCTCTAATTAAGTCTTGGCATTAAAACTTTTGATTAAAAGTAGACCAATGGCTCAAAACCTTAACATGAAACTCTTCTCGCAATCTTCAAACGCCTGGGCAAGTAGAACTGCAAAGAAGATAGAGAAAAGCATGGGCACAGGAATATCATCTCGTTAAGCACTGTTGTCAATTGAGATTTCATTAGTAACCTTTTGTTTAAAGAGAAGCGATTTTTTATGTCCGTGTGCAGTTCCTTTAATATTCTAAAAAAGGGTGGAAAACACCCTGATTTCTCTAAAATTAACCAGATTACATCCCTCTTGACAGTGTCAAAATCCTTTGTCAGGTCCACAATCACTCGATACAGTGGCATGTGTTGTTTATGTATTCCTCCTCGATTTGCAGGCAAAAAAATCATAGGCACAGTCCCTCTACCAGACCTGAAGCCACTTTGTGACCCCAAAATAGCAATAGGACAAACATCGTTTCATAGCCTGTTCAACTTAAATTACACAAGAACTTTCCCAACCACTCCCAAAAGCGTGATCCAATGACAGTAGCCACAAATATCCTTTTACCCCTTACCTTTAAACATGATCACCAAGACACCATCAATCCAGTGTTGCAGAACAGGAATATATGCCCAAATCTCTTTATAAAAGCTAAAGTTAGCATCAACAGTATTCATACATTGAATTTTAAAGGCTCCGCTGGAAGACAATTTAAGCCAGGTGCTTTTCCACTGTTGAATTGCATGACTGCCCCTCGTCCAGACTTGAGAAACGATTCATTGCGGGAGGCCATGAATCACATTAATATCCACAGCTGAGGGGTTTTGAAACACATCAGTAATGTGTTCGTGCCATCTTTTCAATATGTTCTTTGGATCCTTAATGACAGTACAACCATTTTTAACAGCAAGGGAGATATCGAAGTAGCAGGAGGACCAAATATTTGGCACATGATTCACAAATAGCTTGTTTGTTCATCAGATTTGATTAATTTCAAGATTGCTGTCGTAGAACAAGTCACTGTTCTCTTTCCCATTGAAGCCAAGGATATTAGCTCCAGAGGAACAAACCTGCCTTTTGAAATTTTCACACGTGCTATCAAACGTCAGACTATCAAGCTTTTGTACCCTCGTCTTTTGAAGTTCAAACAAATTTAACTTAACGATATAGACAAGGTTTGCCACCTTAACGCCACTATGACGAAATTTCTTATGAACTCGTAATTTAAATTTCCCTCTCGCCATCTTATAATCAGTGGTGGATTCAGCCTTGCACATGACAGTTCATACATCACGAAAGTCGCATTTTGGAGTTATGATGAAGACGACATGTTATATTTATGATATACTTATGATGAAGTCAATAAGGTCAACATGTCTTGATCGTGGATATGTCCAAGTAGCTCTGTGCTTCATTTTTAGGTGAAAATTTTTTTTCAGATTGCAAGATCCAATTCTGAGCAGAGCTCTAGTAGCTTGAGGCTGTTAACATTAATGATGCCAATTCCATAACGGCCAAGGGCACTTAAAGTCTTACAATCTCTCCCAACATTTGCATTGAAATCACTCATATTACTATATCTTCATCAATTGGAGTAGATACAATAGCAGAACAAAGAGGTTCCTGTAAATATAAGATGTGGTTTTCATTCGCTTGAAGGGTTGGTGCATAGACCGAAAGAAAAGTGATGAATCAGTTGTGTGAATCTGTTGATGCGATCAGAGATACGAGAGGGAAATTCTAAAGCAACCGTCAGATATATTTTAATTGTGAAACCAACTTCACCATCTCTATGTTCTCTCTTGGGTTTACCAACCCAGAACAGAGTGTAGCCTGGTGATACTTCTGTTGTGTGAACTTCATCTTATCGTACTGAAAACATCGTTACCAATGAATAAAGCACTTGGGGAGAAACCATTGATGTTAATATGAAGCAACCACTACTTTTCTATGAACCCACCTTTCAAACACATTTGATGAAGATAATGTAGACCAACTTCTAAAATATATGATTTGAAACGTTTGGTAGTAGGTTAATAGATGCTACGGGGAAAAATTGTTTTAATCCGGCAAGCTTTGAAGAATTTTTCAATTTTTGAAAACTGTGATCTCGTCGTCATGGTGGTTCTGTTGTCTGTTGCTTTTTTCCCGCATTTTAAATAAATGAGCTGCCACTTGGCCTCGTTTCAACACTCTCTCATTTTCGATAAAACTAAACATGTCGCCATGAGGTTTGGTGCAATTTCTTCAGATTTAGCAGCGAAGTTAATGCAATAAGGAATAATTAATGGAAAATTTTCGCTTGGAGAAAACAAAATTGAAGATGAATTAGCGGTCCAAATCAGTATCAATGAGACTAAATTAATATGTGGCCACCATAGTCAACGGGGCACAGGGGATATCAGTTTATCGATCAGTTTTTAGCGTATTTCCTGGGCTTGTGTGACCAGCCTGTGAATAGTTATGGGCGATACCGATGATGAGGAAGAAGACCCAGTGATTCACGAGGTAGGTATAGGTTTTTCCTTCTGAGTTATATTTTGGGTTTAGTATATGTTATATATGTTTAGTGTCCATTGAGGGTTTTTTTATAGAAGTTAATGTAATATATTAGTTTGAATAATGTGACCACCACAGGACTTGACTCCCCACAGAACTTTTGGAGTATTATTTGTAATAAATAAATATTTTAAATAATTTTTCTTAGAAACAATTAAAAGAAAGTAAAAAATATCCTGAACCTTATGAGATACCTACGATATTTTAAATTTTGTTAATTCTAGGTTAAAATGCATTTGTTCAATTTGATACTTCTCTAATTATTTATAAGCCGCTAGGAGCTAAATGCTAACCAATATTGAAAGATCAAGATGGTATACAATAACAAAATTTGATTGACTAGCAACATTCAAACCAGATGCACCTTTACCACAAAGATTCTAATTTTGAGAAGTAAATGCAAAACAAGTGAAGATATTCCTCAATGATCGTCAAAAAGGTGCACCGGTCCCCCAGCTCTTTTTTGTAAATTGAAAAGGTTTTTTATTGTTTAGCCTACGGAAGCTTTACCTACTCGGATTTACTTAAAAACACTGACATAAAAGAAGTTTTATCAATCTAATTTTTTTGTAAGAAAATTGCCATCAGCTTCTCTTCCCTTAGTAACCACGTTTTTTCAGTGGTAGTAAATAAGAGGAGTGGAAAAAAAGAATTTGAAATTCAGGTAAAATGTATGAATTCATGTTTTTTTCTGTGCGAGAGCCTAGAGCCAAAAGACTTACATAAAAATTCTGAAATGTTAAAGATTGTTTTGTTACTTATTGTAAGTAAGTAACTGTAATACCAATACTGACAGTTGGAAAGTTTTTATATGGGGACTTATTGTGTGGATGCAAAATGACAGTATCATCTAGGACCTGAAATATCATCTAGACCTTGGAAAAAAGGAAGCAATTAAAGGACAGATTAAATTAGAAATGCAAGTGTATTGATGAGATAAAATCTTAGTAGATAAGGTTATTCAAACTTTAACAAATGGACTGTAAAACATGGCCTAGACTGAAAAAGTAGAAAAAAGGAAAGTAGAAGGAAAAGAAGAGTGTTTTATGTGGGCAGTAAAAAGAATGCTCACAAAGGATTACCAGGGCTTGTGAGACAGTAAATATGAGATCTGTGGCTTGCCATGTTTGCACTAAACCCAGGATTTGGTACTTTGCAAAACGTCATTAACTCTGCATTGAGAATTTCTTAATGGCAAAAGAAGTGTATAAAATTGGTCATGGTAAGACTAAAATAGAATATGTCTTCAGCATAATTGGACAGACAGGGTAACTAATGAGTCGGCATTGCATGAGATCAACTGTGAAGATTGTTAAACACAATACAAGCACACCAGCTGTCCTTCATAGGTCATATCTTAAGGCATGACAGTCGTGAAAACCTCTTCTTGTTGGCATGCTTACTGCAAAGGGAGGCAAGGGCAGACCAAAAAACAGACTGAGTGATAACATTAAAGGCCTATGTGGATTGACAATGGCAGAAGCAATGAGAGTTGCACAAGACCAGAATGTCTGGAGAGAACTGTTGAAGAAGGCCACGGATGCTTGAAATCAAGGTATCCATTCCTGATAATGATTCAGCATAAGTGAAAACATGTTTACAGGAGCTTTGTGATTGTATAATTAGTTTCATTTTGTGATGGTATATTGAATACATAGTTGCTTCAGAAAAAAAATACATTCCATAGGTTCCAACTGTGACATTTTCAAAAACAATAATTGAATTAACATTAGATATTTTGGAAATTTCCATCTTGAAAGTAATATTAAAAGTGAGGATTTGGCAATCTTTGTCTTCTTTTGCCCGTGTTGCCCCTTGGATTCAGGTATTTCTACCCTGAAAGGAAATTTGACATTCTATATTAGGCTTAGCACCTTAACCATAGCTTTGATTGAGGTTATGCCTTATTCTTCTTTCAGCATTTCCCATCAGGGGTAGCCACAGCAAATTGACTTCTTCCATTTGTGTCAGCCTGTCATCTTCCTTGGTCAACCCAATCTTCATCATGTCATCTCCCACACAGACTGTCCATCTTCTCATTGACCTTCCCAGATTCTACTGCCACGTATCTCTATGTTCATCACTCATATAGCAGTGTGCTCCTCCTTCCTACTTTGCACATGTCTATACCACCTTAATCATGCCCCACCTAACTTTATTGTGATATCATAGACCCAGATGGTACTCCTGGTCCTTTTATTCCGATGATGTCCTTTCTTGTAACTTCAAGCAGCCACCTAAGCATACACATTTCTGTATTTGCATCTTTTTCTTAAGACTTGGCTAGAGGGGCTGTCTCCAGTCCATACAATATGACAGGGCTTGCCACAGTTTTGTACAACTTTCCTTTGATCCTAACTGGTATTCATTTGTCTCACAAGATTCCAGTTATACTCTGCCAGCTGCTCAACCCTGCCTGGATTCTTTTCTTCACTTCAGCACAATCTCCACTTTGCTCAACAGTGGACCCAAGGGACTTGAAATCCTCTATTTCTGGAATGTCATCATCAACAATTTTAATTGGTGGCAAGTTTCTTTTCCTGTTTAAGCAGAGGTACTTTCTTTGCTAGGCTCACCTTTAATCTACAGTTTTCCAATGTATTCTGTCATACTTCTAGCTCTTCCTTGGCCTGTCCATTCTCCTTAGTCAAGAGGACAACGTCAACTGCAAACATTGTATTCCATGGTATCTCCCTTCTCACTTAATCTGTCAGCACATCACTTTAGCAAAGAGTAGTAGACTCAGGACTGATCCCTGATGCAATCATACTTTTACATTGAATGCCGTTGCCCTTCCTGTACTACATCTGACCTCCATCCTTCACTCCCTGTACATTTCTTGAACATAGTAGACATAATTTTTTGGATACTGAATGAGATGACCAGTGAAGAGAATTTAAGAAAAGAAATGCACTGACAAGTGAAAGATTATGTTTGCTAATTCTGATGACATATGTTATGGTGTCTCATGCATGTGTAAGACTGAGTGGGGTGAATTTTGGTATGTCTGTAATTAATATTGAGAGCTAGGTTCTTAGCTTAGGGGTCTTTTGAGAAGTACTTAATATTACTTAATATCTCATACCTCCAGTTTTTTCACTCCTGAGGTTTCAAATCTTAGTCATCAAATCATTGGGCAAGACAGTGTCACTGGTACCCCCTTGAATTGCTTATAGCAAGCAAAGCTTTTAAATATTAGGTTTGTCTGTGGTTGCTCCTACAGAAAACATTTTTGAGCATTTCCTTTACATTGGCACAGAATGCTTGAAAATATTGATGGAATATTTTTAAACCATTTCAATTGTTTAGCTAAAGCATGTTTATAAGTTCTAATTTTTGTAGACTTGTATAATTCTTTTAAAAACTCAAATCTATAAATTGTATTGTACCAGCTCATTTTTGTCTAAATCTCTTGAGATTACATTGATTAACAGATTTTAAGTAAGCAATGACATTGCTATAAAAAAGAAAATTTTGAACATAAATTGTAGTGAGTGCAAAAAATAATAGTAACATTCTGAAATTTCAATCCACTGTTATTTGTGTTTACAATCCAAAAGAAGTTGCCTAAGGTATTTACTGCATTGAGAAAAATGACATAATTTTTACTAAACAACCTAAGCACAGTTTTTAAAGATTCTCAATCTTAAAGAAGTTGTGCCTGATAATTTCTATAAACTGAATTCTCATAGAAATATTATTAGTTACAGAATATGAATAACATTTCATGGGTTGTGGCTGCAGTCAAAGTTGGAGCACAGTCAGAACCCAATACATTTTATAGCACCTGAAAGGAACAATGGGCAGGATCTATCACCTGCTGCCTTCAGGTACTACTGTCTCTAAAAAAGAATAAGTACTTAGAATAGTCCAACATAGAGCCTATTCATTATATTAGCCCATGAGAACCTTTGTTTATAGCTAAATACATTTTCAACATTAAGCAGTTGCTATAAACTGCAAGTTACATGGGTTGTATGATCAATTTATTTGTGATGGTGGCTAATGGTAAATTATATCATCAATGATGTTTCCTGGGGGGAAATCACATCATTTTTGGTCATTTATTCATGGTAGGACTTCTTTTTACATACTGAATCTTTGTGAATTTGCATTGATAAGAGAATTTAAGCTAGGGGTAAAACAGTAAAGAGAGTGAAGAGATTCACCAATTTTTACTCACAATGAGGAGAAATACTGACCATTTACAATTGTTTCGTATGTACTTGCACAAAAGAGTAGTGGCCTTTTTGATTAACAAAACATGACCTTGTTTTTTCTCATGATTCCTTTGATGAGGGTTTTTACAGAGTGACTACTGGAACTGAAATGTACTGGAATGCACTGGGATATACTAGAGTGAAAATGTACTAGAAAACAGCTATTTTAGAATCTACTGGAAAATATATTTGGATTTTCAAATTGGTTCAATAGGTTTTTTTGATGGGACTATATATGGCTGTCTTGAAAATCAGTGATTCAACCTGTTACATATTGTCTCATCAATCATTGGTGTTATTATCAAGGAGGTTAGCAGAGTTCTTATCAGAAGCCCAATAGTTTTTGTCTTTTTTGAAATCAGGAAACAGCTCACTTGACAAGTCAAAACAGGCAACATTTATTCACTCTTGGATGCCAGAATTTGTTTTTTTCTCATTTTTTATTTTGACCTTTAATGATATTGCTGCTGACCGATCACACAATTACACATATAAGGTTTTATTTAATCCTTTATGAGTTAAGCTGTTTTAAAACTGGGAAGTACATTTGGAAGCATTGAGCATGGCTTGACATAAGCTTTATTTGTACCATGTTTACACTTTACAGTCTCCATTTCCAAAGCATTTTGCCACCTTTTCCCTGTATTTTTGGTGCAATACTATCTTCTTCTTTAACTCCAATATGTTCTTGGGCCCATTCATTTGTTTTCCTTGCAGACCAGCTTATCCACAACACTCTTCTACACACCTTCACCTTGAGAATTTGTTATGCTTTTTCATCATAATTGTTCAAAGTCCAACTTTCTGCATTGGAAATCAAGGTGTTCTTGACTATTACTACATTGAGCTCTGAACTGGTGTTTGCTGACCTCCAAACTGGTATCAGTTGTTTTGTTGGATTTTGAACAATAACGATTCTTGACTTGATTTTCAAAGAGCTGCCACCATCTTCCTTCCTTATTAATCCAGTACACTTTTTTTTGAACTACCTTTATTTTGTGACTGTTAACACTGATAGGAAATAGTTGTTGTTTCTATTTATTTCCAAGACTTGGGTCTTATCACCATTAATATTGAGGCCATGTCTCAGACTCCAGTGTACTTCAGCCTTCTTTTTTATTTCTGGCTTAGATACTGTGATGAGTTTTGTGTCATCTGGAGATATGATGTACCATATTGATTAACAACCAACCATTCACTTGTGGCTGCCCCCAGTCCTTTCTGCTACTGTGTGCATTATTCCCTTCCCACAGATCTTGGATAGCATTGGTAAAATCATACCAGTTTATCTTACACCATATTTAAATCTGAAACTATTTGTACCACTTTCAACTGAAAAAACACCTTTTGCTTCTTTATTCATTGTATTTATTAACCAAACTAAATGATAAGGTGTGCCAAATTCAAGAAAGGTATTCCAGAGCATTTGAAGAACTGCAACAGAAAAGATTTTTGAGTAGACTACAAATTGCCTTGCCTTGCCTTGGTGCCATCCCTGTTCCCGAGATTGGCGACTCTGGATCTGCCGGCCACTCTGTCCTGTACTTGGCATCTGAGCTGCTCCTGGGAAAGTCGTGTTACTCTTGTCAAGTTGACTGTCCATTTAAACCACTGTCGACCTCTTGCCTTCCTGCCTTGAATTCTTCCATTTAGAATATCTCGTTGGATAGTGTTGTGCCAGTTATGTCAGTTGCTTCTTCCATATATTAACTAACAAGCATTTCTTTTTTCCTGTCATCCTCAAAACTTCTTCATTTGTTCTTCTTTCCATCCAGCTGACACATAAAAGTCTTCTGTAGCACCACATTGCAAATGCATCTATCTTTCTCTCCATGGAACATGTTAAGGTCCAAACTCTAGCACAGTGCAATAAAGTGGACCAAACATAGACCTTGGTCAACCTTAGGGATGTCGTTACATCAATTTTTCGACAGGTCAGTGTTTTTTTATTGCAGTTGAAAGCTGATTTCGCCATACCTACTCTTGCCTTGATTTCTTCGTCACATCTTCCATCACTTGTAACAGTGTGTCCCAATAGTTTGAACTTCTTAACTTGATCTAGCTGCCTGTTGTTGAGTATAATGTTGGTATTCACAGGTGCAGGGAACTTTGCTGAGTGTCATTATTTTGGTTTTCTCAGTGTTTATTTCAAGGCCTATGCTTCTGCTTCTCTGATCTATTTCACTGATGAACTCCTGAAATTTCTCTTCAGAGTCAGCGATAACCGTTGTGCCATTGGCATATCTGACTGAGTTGATATTTCTTCCACCAATGCTTATTCCTTGCATATCTTCTACTGCTGTGGTAATCATCTCTGCATATAAGTTGTACAAGGTTGGAGATAGGACACAACCCTGATGCACTCCTCTGTCTACCAGTATAAATGTGGTGCAATCGTTTCCTACCCTGACAGCAGCTTCTTGATTCCAATACAGGTTAATAATAATCCTAAGATCTTTGTCATCAATATTTATGCTCCATAGATCCTTGATAAGCTGATCATGCTTCACTCTGTTAAATGCCTTTCTGTAGTCTACAAAACAGAGATAGACAGTGTTTTGCATTTCCAAAGGTCTCTCAATCAGGTTTCGAACACACGACACAGCCTCTCTCATGCCTTTTCCCTTGTAAAAACTGAATTGATTCTCTGCAAGAACGAAGTCTGCCTTGTCCTTTATATGCTCCTGTATAATCTTCAGAAACACTTTGGCTACTTGGCTCATTATGCTGATTGTCCTGAAATTTGAGCAGTCTACTGCACCAGGCTTCTTTGGGAGAGCTATGAATATTGACTGGTTAAGGTCCTTCAGTATATAACGAGTGTCGTATATCTGGTTACAAAGGAGTGTGAGTTTCCTTAGTCCTGTGTCCCCCATGTGTTTTAGGATTTCAGCACAGATCCTATCAGTTCCCACAGCTTTACCTAAATGGAGTTTCTTGATTGCTGCCTCCACTTTGACTTCCAGAATTACCAGTCCACTGACACAGTCAGAAACCCTTGGAGTTGTCTTCTCTCTGTCTTTAACAGAGTACAGGTCCATGGTGTATTCTTGCCAGCAATCAGACACCTCTTCGGTGCTAAACAGCATCTTTCCTTCCTTACTCTTTATGCAGAGACTTGCTTTCATAGTCTTTTTGCCAGATAATTCTTTGACAACTCCGTGAACTTCTTTTGCATTATGTTTCAGCTTGGCTTTGATACACTGACACTTCACTTGCTGGTTCAATACTTTGTATTCGCTGGTGCCCTTACTTAATCATCTCTGTTCCATTAATGTGAGAATATCATCATTCATCCAGCCTTTTTGCTTTCTATAACCTTTTACTGGAAGGACTGCCTCTGCTGCTTCAGTGAGGACGCTTTTGAAACGATCCCAATGGGCCTCTACGTTACTTTTGATGTCTTCTGTTACCACCAACATGTTGAACCTGTTGGTTACTTCAATGTTGTATTTTTCCTGCATATCTTAGTTCTGTATCTTTGAGAAATCCAATAGCTTCGGTTTTTCTGACCTTTTAGTAGTTTGTTGCAGTCTAACTTGCAGTATGCAAAGGACTGGGACATGATCTGACTCAATGTCCGCACCTGGGTAGGTGGTACAACACCTTACTGCATTTCTAAATCTTTTTCTGACCATGATATAGTTTATCTGATTTCTATGCAGAACCCCTGGGCTTTAACAAGGAATACAACTTTCTTGGATGCTGCTTGAAGGACGTGTTTACAATAGCTAGTTCCTTTTCTTCACAGAACTCTCATCATCATCATCATCATCATCATCATCATCATCATCATCATCATGATCATTATCATCATCATCATGATATTCAGTTTAAGGTTCGTTTTACATGCTAGCATGTGTTGGACACTTTCTTGAAATTGACTTCCAAGTTATCCTGTCCTTCACCAGGTCTCTGCTGACACCTTTTTGTTTGAGATCTATCCTTATCACTTCCTCCAATGTTTTCTTTGGTCTTCCTCTGCCAGTGGTTCCTGTCACCTTGATTGTTCTGCATCTACTTG
>RDPX01000002.1:8030878-8050120 GCA_003991215.1 Morbakka virulenta | reverse complement strand
CCAGTAACTGGGGCTCAGACGGTGAGGAATGTCATGATATAAATGTATGTATATATCATGTATATATATATATTTCAATATTTCTGATAAAAAAGTACATAACCCTGAGTTTCTTGCTCATGTATTCATCAGATGTACACATAAAATACTGCAAAAAATCTATGCACTTATAAAGTTGAGAAAGTAATTAAAAAGTCATTAAAATTCTCAATGGTATGGTGGGACGGATTTGTAGTTCCTTAAAAGGTGTTTATAGAGGTGTCGACGTGTAGAGATTAGTTCAGATCTTTTGTTTAATAGTTTCAATTTGGACGTAATAATGTGAAATTTCTCCGTCAGACAGAGGTAGCACGTTTTGCTGTCATTAACATACATGGTCGATCACTTTCCAATTCAAAATTGGTGTTATGTTCTTGTTTTGTAAATTCCAGACATATTTCGAAAGTTCTGTTAAATTAGCTTTGTGTTCATACTTAAAAAACTTTTTGTGTAAATGCCATCTATTTATTATTATTGGTTCTATTTTAGTAAATATTGAGCATTCTGTATGTATATATATGTATGTATATATATATATATGCGTATGCATTTTCTTTACTTGTGATGTTTTTGTTTTTTAACTTCTCTTTAGTACCCAGTGCGACCAGCAGGTTTTACTTTTGATCATGTACCTATGGTTGGGGCAAGAATAAAGCCTAAACAACAACGGGTAAGTTTATGCAAAGTGCTATTATGAAATTGTTACTTTTAACTTGTTAGCATTACAGGATAGAATTGGGGACTTTAGATCTTATTTTTCGTTATGAAATGCCTCCTGTGCTTATTATTTCATAATGTATTGGGTGTATTGTAAAGTCCTGTGTATGGTGTTAAACTGTATTTGTTGATAAGGCTCCAGTTTGGGAGTTACAAGGTGTATTAAGGTATGCATTTGAAGATCTTGGTTAGAACCACATTTAATAGATGAAGAACTTTTCGTAATATAATTGAGAGTTTGTTGTATGTAGTTCTTTTTTTGACACAAAGCAATGTAATCATCGATTTTATTTGGTTTTACTGTTCTTTCGTGGAATTTGCTGGCGATCTATTTCGGCTTTCCTCGGGTCATTTGTTAATACTTAAGTCAACGACAGTGATTTTTTCCCAGTTGGAATTAAGAGGTGTATTAGTACGTTCTTTGCTAAAACTTTGGTTAGTTCTAGATAAACGCGTCATATCTATATCAGTTGTTGTGGAATTTGGTAACAGAGATACCGAGAATGCAGACCAATGCAGACAGTTTACGATTATTTTCCACTTACGTAAGTTGCTGCTGAGGTATACAATAAACAAATTCTCCACAAACAGGATAACGAGGATGAGAGCTTTAGCATGTAATTGATGTAGCAGACTGGATAAGGTCTAGTTTCCGAATCTCCTTAAACAAACTGAAGATAAACCTATTCTCAACAACAAATGATCCTCATATACGGGTCAGAGACATAGACACTCGATGCTCGGCTTCAAAAGTGACTTGATGGGTGCTATGCAAATAGTCTGCGGAGAGCTTAAAATATCAGTTGGGAGGACGATGTTTTACTAGGTGACATGTACGGCAAGCTCCCCTTTTCAAGGCCCTCAGCAAAACTAATATGCTGGCCATCGCTATTGTGCCGAAGACAGTTATGTTAGATCCTCTGTTATGAAAAGCTTCTCAGAGTAGGATGTTGAGGTATCCTGACTTGTTAACTAGAAACACTGGTATTATTCCGGATGATCTACCATCTACGATGACAGATCGTGACTGTTTGGGCGAAGATGTGATTGGAATATCGTTCAAGAACGAGGAGTAAACTTTAGAAAATGCTGAGTGATACTCAAGTTAATAGATTAGCATCCTTGAATACAGAACTTTCTGAGTTCAGAGCCTAATCTGTCCAGATCAAATTTTCTGTTGTGGATCTACCTTGACTTGCTTATTTATTTTGGGGTATATTTCTTCTCATTACCTAGCTGTTGTATTGTAACGTCGAATTAGTTCTTGAAGTTACCCTCGAAAAGTTGAATGAATACAAGAAGTAATGGTTTTGTTATGTAGGTATGGTATTTGGCATTATGGTTGCCAGGGCCCAAGGTATAGCTATGCTGAATTATAACCCAAAAACCTGACAGCAATGTGGAATAGGCATGGGCAATATTTTGCCAAAGTATAAATTAGTCACATTTAAAGTCAATCCAAGTAACAAAAATGCTGGCTTTTTTGTTTAAGAACCTTCCCATGTTATTGGATAAGTTAATTCATATAATTAGAAAAGTAAGTAGTTTTATCAACACTTGTTTTTGCCTTTTGCTTCCTCTAAATCGCAAAGAAGGTTAACTCGTGTACAAGCAGATAGTACGGCTTACAGCGGCCTCACCTTACAGCTTTGATGGTTTGTTCTAGAAAACTTTCTGACGGCTATCTGTGCGTTGAAACTGTTGAGTAAAACCCCACCAATTACGTCAGTGCCTGCTCATCGCTACCTTTATTACAACTGTAGTTTCATCTAGGTCTGTATTTTAGTTTTCAGGTGATTTCCACAAACAAGTATCCACTGCTCAAGCAAGTATTGTACAGGCAGTCTTCTTGTATTGTTGAATGTCTATTACCGTGCAACAATGGTCTGTTTTATTTTATTACAGGTCAGTATGGTCATAAATAACAGGGGAAAAAATTGGTTAACTCTTTTTTATAAAGGGGTGCTCGACAGTTGTTTCATTTGGTTAACTGTATATTCTTTTTTATAGGTAGAGCTTGAATTGGGACTTGACACAAGCAATGCTGCGTACTGTGAGCCACGTGGTGAGCAAATTGCTTACACTGTGGACTCTGATGCTAGAGACGAAAGCCACAAATACTACAAGAAGTAAGGGTTGCAATCTAGTATTTTTTAGACTCAATAAGCGGTTTAGAAACAGTTTAAATTTTCCCTTAGTATTGTGCTCTAATCTTGTTTTTCACTTTGTTATTTTAATGAATATGTCAAAGTCCTTCAGGCAATTATCAAGCGCAATATTTGGGCAAATTGGTTTTTTACCTTATATGAAGCTAGCATTTTAAATATTTAGACTATTTCAAAGGCTACTACCTCAAGCGAAAACTAGTGTAGAACCGCAACGAATGCCACTTTCGCCCCACTCCATTATCTCGACTGTGACAACACTGACAATACTACCATTTATTAAGCTTGAGATATCAGTTCAGAGTTGTTCAATTATCACTTTCTCGTACTTACAAACCGCTTACCCCGACAGTCACTTGATTGTGACGTCAATGATTTAGGCCCTGCTGATGCGGACGATGACGATTTTCGCAGCAAAAAAAGCGCCATATAGGAATTTTTAGAGAGCCTTATTACCCTGACGATACCATTTTCATAACTCCAAACAAGCCTTATTACCAACCCTCGGCATAACCTACAAAATTAGATGTAGTCAATACCAAATCACGTATATTGACCTTCAGGTTAACGCATACCACTGCGGCCAGACATCCTTTTCTGGAATATTACCTGGCAGTGATTAGACTGTTTGCTTGCAGACAAGACAAGAGCTTACCTTCCAATATAATTTATTGTAGAACTTTGCACCCTATCAACCAAGACGCGGATCCTATTTGGTTCTGATTACTGTCACTGTTAACAATATTAAATTTACATTCCAACTGGCAAGAGACCCCAAAAGACACTATTTATATCCAGTCTGACTGCAACTGTACATCAAAGGCTTTAGTTTACTTTTAGCCACGGATTCTTTATTTGGCACAGGACGTTGGACTGAAAGGATTTTGAAGGGACCCATACAAGCTTGTATCTATTTTTCTACAGTATACTGGTTATGCAACATGCACGGTTTTGTAAGTTGATTGTTTTTATCAAGATTATCCCCACCAAGTCCAGGCCTGCCCCCATGTATAGGGTTACTTTTTCTTCTTCTTTGTTTTCTTTATACTGGTTGATGTTGAACATTTGTAAATTGGTGTGTTACATCAGATTTCAAAAATGAAATATGTGGTTAGCACACCCTCCGACATCGGAAAAGTTGAATGAGCACACCTTGCGCTTAATCGATAACACTGCACAACAAAATTTTTTTTCTCTGTTACCGGAAGCAAATTGTACATTTCTAACCAAGTTTCACACGCTGATTCCAAATCTGAAATCCGTTTTTCTCTAGCACGTAATATTTTTTTTTAGAAAATTCCCATGAAAACCACAAATTCCCTTGGAGTGAACTTTTTTTCAAAAATACAAAAGTTGATTCAACAAATACCNGGTACTTGTCGAGGTATCAGATTTTCCAACCTTTGCATTCATGTCTCCAATTACCATTAGCATGTCCCTGTTTGGAATAGAGTCGATCGTGTCTTGGAGCATGTCATAGAATTGTTCTAGTTCCTCGTCACTTGCAGCACTAGTTGGGGCATATGCTACGACTATGGAGAGATTAAATGGGCTTCCTTTGATCCTTAGGTGCAAAACACGGTCACTAATTGGGCTATATCCTATGATGGACTTGGATACTGCCTCTGATATAATGACTCCCACTCCGTGACTGTATCCTTCGCCTTCCTCCTTACCTGAAAAACAAATAGTTTTCCTTTCTGATCTAAAACTTCCTTTCCCTCTCCAGTTTGTCTCACAGATGCCCAAGATTTGAATGTTGCATCGGTCCATCTCATCGCACACTATCTTCAGCTTTCCAGGTTCTTTCATCTTTCTGACGTTCCATGTTCCAATATTAAGAGGCTTCCTCAGTTGTGTTACCTTCATATATATATACCTTCATGCAAACAAAATATATAACAATAGTAACATTCCTTCATAAATGATGGAATTATTAGTATTTCTCATGATACAGAAGGAAAGTGACTTGCTTCATTGAAGTATCTACAGGTTATTGCTTTTCAACGTTTTGGCTTAGATCACGTTTAAGCCTTTTGTTCCTCCTTGACGGGCTTTTAAGATTTTGGTCCCTTTCTGCAAAATCTGTGGTCTTGACATCATTCTGAAACACTGATTGACTAAGAACCAAAGGGAAGTGTCAACCAACAAAAGGAATTTGGGAAGTGATTTCTAAATCTTGTCCGTTCCTGGTGTACTTCGTACTTTCTGTTTATTTTTACTTGTTCAGCTGGCTTTTTTGGGGGACTTTCATGATACCTGTGAAAGGCATTAATGGCCGTACAGGAGTGCTATCAATTAAAAACCCAGTATCGACAGATTATCAAGCTTACTAAACCAATTCATAATTTTTGTAAGAATAAAACATGAGTTCTAACACACAGTTGATATATAGCAGTTTGCCTTTCCTAAGGCAAGGAAACTACTAACATAAATTTTTGAATACTGATGACCTCAAAATATTTCACTAAAATAGAGAAACAAGTTGGTGTTATACACAAACTACAAATGTTAAAAGAGACTATGAAAAGAGATACAGGGTGTTAAGTGTGACTTTAGACCATTTTGCATTCTTTATTGGAAAAAGCTAACAGCCATTAAAATAGGTGAAGACTAAAATTCGTTGACCCCTATTAAAAAAGGCTCGCTAAAAATGCTTGTTCTATCATGGGCTGTTCTAACCCTATTGTGAGATAATCATATATCAAATTTTAATACAGGGACGTCCATGGACAATAAAAATATCTTTGCTTAATTTAAGGTATGCTGGAGTCTTAGTCATTTTCACTGAAGATAAGAAATCATAAGGGTGTAAACTATCAAGCCTGTGAAAGCAAAGCGAGAGCATGGGTCTCTATATTAGTATGTAAAAGAACAAAGCCTAAATCATCACCATAAATACCAGCATTGAAAGTCAAATTAGAAGGGCATAAATTGAAATAAGTAAGTTTGTTTATTATGTGTCTGTTTTATAATATATATATATATATATATATTTATTTATAAATATATATATCAAAAAATATAACTGTAGCAACCAAAAGGCAATTCCTTATTGATTCTACCTGCTGTGCTTTACCGAAAAGATTTCGAAGATAATATTGCATGCAGAAAAGATGGAGAAGTTCATGTAAAACTGCAGAATTTGTAAGGTAAAACAAATATTGTCTTTGTCAAAATTTGTCAGTCTGTTATATGTCTTTCATGCTCATTTAAAAATACGTATGAGCTTCATACAAATCGTAATACCTGTCTTTTTTCTCTTTCGGCTGCTCCCGTCAGGGGTCCCAGCAGCGGATCAAGCATCTTTATTTGGTACCGTCCTCAGCGTCCTCACTTCTCACTCCCAGCGCCCTCGTGTCCTCTTCAATTGCATCCATGTAACGTCTCCTTGGTCTTCCTCATTTCCTCCTCCCAGGCAGATGCATCTCTAACATTCTTCTTCCGATGCAGTTCTCTTCCTTTCTCATCACATCACAAATCACATCACATCACAAATCTTAACACTTGTACTTCCAAAAATCTTCTTCAGATCGACGACGAACCAGATTCGAAATCAGATGAACATCAAAATCGATTTATTCCATGGTAATCATAATCTTAGTAACTGTAGTAATCATTGATGACATGGCCTTGGAGCCAATGTCATCAGATAGCAAAGAAAAAAACAAACTATTTGGAGAGACATCAGAGAAAAGCAAAGAAAATTCATAGGTCATGCTGTACGGCAAGAGCAGTTGAAACAAATCATAAAAACAAGAGTGCTTCAAGGCAGAAAAGGAAGGAGACGGAGGCAAATAATGTTAAAATTTATGGCAAAAGAATATGCTATTTAAAAAAATTCGATGTTACAAACTTTAAGAGGTCGGAGAAAGCAAATTGTCATTTCAGACTACGCCCATGATAGTTTGGTGTCTAGAGAGAGAGAGAGGGAGGGTAAGTTCATAAAGGGTTTCCCAAACTATTTTTGAAATTGAAAATACAAATTTTCGGAAGTATTTTGAAGCTATTATTTTTGCATGCAAAAATAATCTTTTTTTCCTTCTCTCTCTCTCTCTCTCTCTCTCTCTCTCTCTCTCTCTCTCTCTCTCTCTCTCTCTCTCTCTCTCTCTCTCTCTCTCTCTCTCTCTCTCTCTCTCACTTATGACTTTGGTTTTGTACACGATCTGCAGTTTTTATGCAGTACAGTTTCCTCCACCAAAACCTAAACCTGCCCTAGTGCCTAAAACATATCTATAAGTCAGTTGGAAATATTAAATTTGCAATACTGTTACTGTTACACTCGTAACATTTTTGAATACGTTGTGGCAAAAATTCTAAAAGTTTTTCTTTAATAACCCGCAGTACTTGGCTGATAGTCGTTATATTGAGACTTCTGTTAAATTATTTGCAACAGACTGAGAAACGCAAAAACATTAAGTTAACACTGACCTTTTCTTAAAACATCTAATTCCTTGTGGAGGTGTCGAGACATACGCGAAGTCTTTCTTTTAGAGATTTTTTTGACCCTCCCCACATACAAAGGATCTGATCCTAATAGCCTTGTGTCAACTTCAAGTTGTGACCTTATTGTGACGAACAATCGTACCACTCACCTTTAATATGCTTGACCACAGCAAAAGTGGATGGTTTCTTAATAGGGGTATAAATGACCAGTGAAAATAAAGGCGGTGTTTTTATAAGAATACACGGGGTAATTTCCCATAGAGGAATTTATTGGTTGTCATTTCCAGAAGATATCATTTCCCACGTAACCGTGTGTGAAAACGTTCAACGGTGTTAATGGCCATGACTGGAAACTTTATTGTGGGTTGTGGCCTGTTATAATTTGTCTATGTACTGAGCCGTAATATTGAAATTTCCAATTAGCGCAGGTAACGGTATTAAACGGTTTTCGGCCTTTTTGCGACTTTGTTTGCTTGATGCAGTTGTAAAGAAGTAATGCCCCATATGAGCAGGGTATATTATGGAGAGTTTATTCCATGTTAATCCTTAAAAGCTTTATACATATTGCCAGATTAGGAGATTATTTAACAATGAGTTCACTATGATTAATATCTCTTTTTAACTACACGCTTTACCTTGCAAGTGTAAATATTTGGTTATTGAAAAACAGCAGGAGTATGGGTGAAATGACATATGAAAATTGAAAGCTTAGTTGCTATGTGATTAGTTTAAGAGTCTGTATTCGTAACACAGTTGCTGCCGTGTTTGGGCCTGATGCACCTCAGGGCATTTATAGCCTTGTACCAATTTTACCTTTTAATAAATATTCTTATTGGCCTTTGTTTTTATTTTGTTTCAGGAGAGCTTCATTTGTCACCAATACATGGAGTTGTGCAGCTTAGGCCAAGTTTTGAATATTTAGATCGAGCGGAGCACGCGTTAAAGTTAAAAGAAAAAGCAAAAATGGCAGAAGATGGTAAGTTAATATCTCTTCCACTTTGGAAATCGGTTCGTGACATTTGGTTAAGGCTGATGCTGTCGTAATGATTTTTATGCCAGTGCCTTTTACTGAAAACTGATAACTTATGGATAGTGTCTTGCTTTGCGTAAAACCGCAGTCTAAAATGCACCAAATCTTACAACAGAACGTCTGTATTTTTTGAACGGGTTTTTTTACAGTGTAGACCTTGACCACGTAAAGATTTGACCTTTCTTTACCTTGGGTCTGCAGTCTGTGCTGAGACACTGGGCAGCAAGACGACGCCATAGATAAAAGATTTAACCTATTATATATATATATATATATATATATATATATATATATATATATATATATATATATTAAACATCGCGAGTCTTCATAAACTTATTGATGGTGGCATTTGGCCAATGCTTCTGGAGAGCTACAAATTCTCTGTCATTTTGATATTGAATCTCCGAAATGACAAATATGGTCATCAACTAATGATTCAAGTTGTTTTATTTACCATCCAAAAGCCATATGTATCCTTTTGATTTCTTTTCATTTCATGTCAGAAAATTAGGTTGTGTTCTTACTTGAATCTTACTCTCTATCGCAGTATTGCAACATACTCTTCGTAATACAAGAAAGTATTTTGCTATAACTATATTCTGTTTTGTTTGGCTAAATATTTGTTTTACAACGAAATAGTTTTCTGCCAGCATTATACATCTCTGCTGAGCTATATTCAAAGGTCTCAGTTATGTAGAACATCACAACTGAGAGGAGTCTATGACTAATACTATATAAAAATATATGTGTGTGTAAGGGTAAGTGCGTGAGTATGTTTGTTTGTTTGTTTGTTTGTTTGTATGTATGTATGCATGTAGCGACCTTGAGCCAACTGAAAATACTTTAAAAAACTTTACACAAAAATTATTATTATGACGACACTTCAATAGGAGTTTCGATCTTTGGTTTAACCATTGTTCTTAATCTGGACGAATTCTAACCACTTTCCTTCCAAATAGAGTTGGCAGGCGTCTCCCCCTTCTCATCTCTGATGATATCTTCTTAAGCGTGTAAAATATTACAATAAAAGTAATAAATTCCAATACTCAGCGCTAGATATTCATTGACATTTCTATTTAAGTATATGGCGGGAGTTTTTAGACGGCTTTTCTTGGCTTTAAAAACTCATCATGGATTTTTAACTTGCGAAATCTATGTAGTACTTTGTATTTTATTTTCCAGAATAGTTACACTCTGTAAACAGTGGGTGGCAACAAGCCATTTTCTACCCATGAAGCCCTTACTTTTGTTTCTCCAATGTACATTGCAGTAATCCAGTGCTCGTTAATTAGAATGGGCATTCTTCATGCGAGTTACATAAATAATATATGTCTTTCGTCACTGCCTAACTGATATATGTCTCTGCTTTTACTTCTGGGGGCTCGAGTTCACATACCCACAGATAAATTCATGGATGTTGAAGGAATTAGCTATCTTTTGAGGATATCAATATGTGGGATGTATTCCATCAATATGTACCCCCCAGAATTTATCCGCTGTTACGTTGTTGAAAATAATATTAAAACCTGAATAGATATGGGTATATTCAAATCCGGCTATTTTCAAATCCCATGTAATGTATATACATGCATGTAAAGCATAAAGATTACAAAGAATGGACCGTTATTCGATTATTTTGAATTCTTATACTTTTCGTATTAATAAGATACTTTTTTTTCAATCAGCCGATAGCCAGGATGAAGCTGAAGAAGAGGAGGCAAAGCCAGTATTGGTAACTTGTTGACAAATTTATTTGAATGGTACTTTTGTTATTTAAGGCGATTGCTGTTTATAAACATCTGTTTTCTCTCGGAAAAGCTAATGAATTATTAGCATTGCTTAAATTTAGGGGACAGAAGTTGATTGTTTACCATACAGTTTTTGATAAATTGCCATCACACACATACACACAGACATGTATATGTATATGTATATGTATATGTGTATGTGTATGTATTTGTATATCTATATGTACTATGTTTATATATATGTATATATTACAAAAACAGAGAAATGAAGTGAGGATGCATGGGAGATTTTTAATTGTTTATGATCTACATTTTTGATCTGCCTTTCATTTATTATTAGCCATGAGACTAGAGTACTATTTTATTTATACGTGTTGTGCTACCAAAATTAGTTGTCATTTGTGCTATCTGCTGTCATAATTTACTTGTTTCAATTTCCATATAGCTGTTGTTTATATATTGTGACGAGTTCTGTTTTGCCAAGTTTTCTAAAGTTCTGTCAAGTTTTTTAAACTTGTGCAAAGTTGTGTGTGTGTGGTTTTTTTTTGTTTTTCTGTTTTTTTGTTTTTTTCGTATTTATGTCGGATAGTTTGTGGTTTATTTTATTTTGTCAGTGCTTTCCAATTGTGTATTAGCCATTTTAAACAACAGATTTATGTTGTGAATTGTAAAGACAAATATAAGATATTTCATACTCATAATCCAAATAGATTTAAAAAAAATATATTCTTTGTAAAACACTCAGATATCCTTGCAAACACTTTTCAAATTGTAAACCTAATGACTTTATTGTAATGTTAATGTTTTGTGAATTTATCGTCATTTGCTTAATACGTGAAATGTTTCAACTAAAATTGTAGTTGATAATTGAGTTTTACATTAAACTGAAAACTTGCCCCTTAATTAGAGAAGAAGGCTAGTTTTATGGGAATATTGTGCTAGTACGTTGTGAAATCCAATGTTCAAAAACCCTTTTAAATAAGTGTTTTGTAGCGAGTATGATGATATAATTGGAACATATTGTTATTTAACTACCATTCTCTTTCAAACAGGGTTTTTGTCGTGTATGTCAGTATGGCATATTTCACAGCATTAACGTTATTTCGTCCAGTAAGCTTAAAGTACAAATTGTACTCTAAGGTACACTGAGGTACTCATTTAATTATGTCGAATGATTTCTGTTGCGCAGCGTCAGCCCTCTGACGACCTGTAAGTATAATATGCATTTGTAGCATGTCGCAGTTTCGAACTTTTAAAAAGAAAATGTATCTTGGTTTTTTTTATATCAATAAAAAATAGGCTAATTGTACTTTGGTCTGACGTGGTAGCGAGTAGAATGCCTGTCTCTGTTTCGTGCCTCATATATGCCCTGTATGTGTTGTGGTTCATTTTTTTGGGTGGGGTGGGTGGGGGGGGTGGTAGTTCTGTCATAATTAATATACATTTGTTACTCTTTCAGCTGAGATTTTCCCATGCCAATGCGCGTAATTTTAAAGAAGGAAGTGCAGCATCAATTAAATATATGGAGCAGAAAAACCTGGAAGAAAAATGGATAGATACAGGCTTTTGTCATCCCCAGGTCAGGACAGTTGATTAATATAATACACTTTATCTCTAACCTTTTTGTGAATTGGTGTAGCTTTTATCGTGTTAATAAGAGTTTACAAATTTAAGCTGTATTTGGTAATTAGCACTTGTAAAGGCGACAATATGAAGCAGAATATGACAAATATGGTTGTGAAGCAAAGGTTTTGTCAGAATGAGTCTATCGCATTAAGCAATTAGCTAAGAAAGGTTGTAATCAAGGAGAAAAGTTATAGTTATTATTATAGATTCCGAAATTTATTATAACGTTAGTGGATGGATACTTTTCAGACATTCGTCAAGCAAAGAGTAGTTGTTAAGAATCCTGGGATACCCACAGTTGTGATAGCAAAACAGGACATTTGTGACAGGTGTTGTTAAATAATGTCTAGTTTTTGTGGCTTTTTTCGTTAAATTATTAGGACAATGACGTCGTTTGAAGGTAATTAGATATTCTTAGCAAGCCTACTGCTTTCTAACGCTAGAGATCCTGTAAAGTGAACACGCAGACTTACGTCATTCACTTATATGATGGGAGATTAGATAGTGAGATGTGGGGGCTAAGCATATTAAGTGGATTTCATGTTTTTCATCAATCATCAAAAAACTATTCTTCTGACTTGCGTAAAATGTCACTTGCTTATCAATAATATCCCACTGTCCTGTTTTTAGGTCTGTGACCAAATGAGATACAATTTTAATAGAAATTTAGAGAAATAAAGCATCTCAAATAGTTGAATAGTCGATGGAATACGTTATCAAAACAACAGTTAAATTATGCTCAAAACCAGGACCATAAAGAAGAGAAGCTACATAGACATAGCAATATCACATCCACTTCAGCAATATACGTTTATCTGGCGTCACTAAAACCGTAACAAAAATACAGGTGCAACGAAAAACCGAAGGCAGAGCAGTCGATTTTGATATGATTTACAGTGGCGTTGAAATTGAAAATATATGATTCAATTAGCCACTGAAACATGGAATGAGACAGCCTTTGTATCTTCCATTTGGTTTTTAAAGACGAGCTACCTGGACACACTGAGGAAAGAAAATGCTTTCTGTTATATTCATTTTATTTTGCTGCCCTTTTGACGATACTTATTTGAACACAAAAGTTAAATAAATTAATGCATATCGTCATCAGTAGCAGCATTGTCATGATTATGATCATCATCATCATCCTTATTAGCAGAAGCCATGTCAGAGAACTTTTCGTTAGAGGTTACATGGCGTATTGTACCTAGTTAATCAACAGCCAAATGCCTTTACCAGAGATCATCATCATATGATACTGATTTCTCAAAGGTATCAAATTCAAGTGTAAGTTTCTTCCTTCTGGTGGTGTATGAGATGTAGAATACGAGCTGCTTTTAAAAGCTCTTTTATTCAGATATCTTTCTTAAGGTGCTTTAATGTAAAAATCAATGATATGTCGCTGATGTCAGTCAAATAATTCAGTGCTTTATTCCAGATTTTATACGCCAAGTTCGTTTTAATATCAGAATTAAGATCACACTTTGAAGGAACATTATTGAATATCTCCTTTGTTCTTAAGCAGGCATTGCCAAAGTGCACGAACGTAAGAGTGGTTCGCAGGCACACTTTGGAATAATCTTTTTAATGGTCGATTGGTAGAGGTTGATAACATCCGTCATGGCCATATTTTTATTGCTTTGGTTTCTTCTTTGTAGTATATCAACTCGAAAAGTCACACATAAAAACGGAAAATTATATCGCATCCACGCTAGTCGCTTTGTAACAGATCTTTCAAAATCCGGCATCAAATTGATCTGTCTTTGACTTACAAGCAGATAACACATTTTTTGGCTTGGGATGGTAAATAACTGCTTGATGTTGAATACGCCATATGTAATCCATTGTGATAAACTGTGGGGAAAAAAACCTAACAAACACTCGCTTCATTCTTAATTTCTAACAGAGTTAATTATAGACTCTCAACAAATGTCGTTGGTGCCATTAAAAGTAGAGTATATTTGTAGTTTTCTTATATGAATTGTGTTATTTTGCTATGTTTTAAGTTCCTGTTAGCATACCTATAGCATAGAGAAATTCAAATGCAGGTTATGCTCGCCCAAAAGATTTTTCCTCTTAAAGTTTCAGAGTTCATTTACTATGCGAATGCCCCGATAAAGGTTCGCATCACCTTCGTGCCTTGTTGCGAATTTCTTTTGGCTCACCTTTTAAAGTTGATACAAAGTGGGGCAGAGAATGCAATGCGGAATTAGCCCACGATTTGAAAGAACTACTGTGAATTCGCTACAGGTTTTGAAGTTGATGCTTCGCGCAATATTCTCAATTATCCTTCAGAATGTAAAGAACCAATAGCGAGGTTTCAGAAAGCTGGCGGGGGAAACATGGCGGGGGAAACTTGGACAGGGGAATGAAAGTATACTTATATACTAATAGTTTGTTTAAAGAATTGATTAGAAATTAGACAATTTTACGATAAAGATATCAGCAATTTTTATTACTCCCGAAAATGCTGGGGAAGAAATCTTACGAAAGATTTATGATATGCATACTTGTCGTTAATTGAAAGATATTGTCAATACCTTAGAGAATTTCGCTTTTGGGGAGAGGGGCAGCCATTAGTTTGCTCAATTTACCTCATTTACTGAATTCGAATTTGACAGAACACCTGGTGACAGTGTTTCACGCAGTTTTGTAAGCCCTGTTTTTTGATGAAGAAGTTTAGAAATTTCAAAAGCGATTTGATTTCGCATTTAAGGCCGCAGTCACAATNCAGAGTTAATTATAGACTCTCAACAAATGTCGTTGGTGCCATTAAAAGTAGAGTATATTTGTAGTTTTCTTATATGAATTGTGTTATTTTGCTATGTTTTAAGTTCCTGTTAGCATACCTATAGCATAGAGAAATTCAAATGCAGGTTATGCTCGCCCAAAAGATTTTTCCTCTTAAAGTTTCAGAGTTCATTTACTATGCGAATGCCCCTATAAAGGTTCGCATCACCTTCGTGCCTTGTTGCGAATTTCTTTTGGCTCACCTTTTAAAGTTGATACAAAGTGGGGCAGAGAATGCAATGCGGAATTAGCCCACGATTTGAAAGAACTACTGTGAATTCGCTACAGGTTTTGAAGTTGATGCTTCGCGCAATATTCTCAATTATCCTTCAGAATGTAAAGAACCAATAGCGAGGTTTCAGAAAGCTGGCGGGGGAAACATGGCGGGGGAAACTTGGACAGGGGAATGAAAGTATACTTATATACTAATAGTTTGTTTAAAGAATTGATTAGAAATTAGACAATTTTACGATAAAGATATCAGCAATTTTTATTACTCCCGAAAATGCTGGGGAAGAAATCTTACGAAAGATTTATGATATGCATACTTGTCGTTAATTGGAAGATATTGTCAATACCTTAGAGAATTTCGCTTTTGGGGAGAGGGGCAGCCATTAGTTTGCTCAATTTACCTCATTTACTGAATTCGAATTTGACAGAACACCTGGTGACAGTGTTTCACGCAGTTTTGTAAGCCCTGTTTTTTGATGAAGAAGTTTAGAAATTTCAAAAGCGATTTGATTTCGCATTTAAGGCCGCAGTCACAATCATGCATTAATTTCACTCGCTTCTAAATAGAGGAAGCCTAAAAGAATCGATACAGGGGAACCTGTTGTTTTGAGAGAGAAATGTTATTAGATGTTCAAACTCGGAAGTCCAGACACTGATTTTGGGCCCCATATATTTCTGCATTGTAAAAATAATTATGATATTTGTGACATTAATTATTCATGCCTTTTCCTAACCATATTTTACTCTAAATTTTAAAAGGGGTAGCTAGATAAATGAAGAAGCTTATGATGTTAACATTAAAAGAGGTCGCTTTTCGGCTTGTAGAAAAAGACAAACAAAGCTTGAAGGAAATACAGAACAAGGGAGCTCGTTCCATTAACTACCGTTATACCCGACTCTTCAAAGTCGCATTGCACATTTGCCCATGGACACCCATTCGTAGGGAAAGAAGATGGAGATGGGAAAATCAATAGTTTTACTGAGTGCCTGACTATTTATTATACTAACAAACCCAGTACTTAGGGGGTGGGGTCCTTTGACAACACATATTTCAAACTGAGTTCCCCGGAGGAGCTAGATCTAGCCTTCCGATTTGACGGGACTTAAAGGAAGCATCAATACAGGGATCCATTGTACAAGTTTGATTGTAAGGCACAGATTTAATAAAGGATGTTAGGTTTTAATACCTAGGCTCTGGAACAAACATCGTGGGAAATGATTTCAAAGCAGTGGATTGACAACGAGATTGAACTTCTTTTTTGACGTTGTAAAGGAAATAAGGCATTTTGAAACACCAAAATAAATTTCTGTGAGCAGATTTGCAGACCTGTTAGGCTTGTATACTTACGTTTTGGCTTGGACTTTGCCGCTCTTAAATATTACTCGAAAAAAAAAATCAGGAATAAGGAAATGCACAGTAACAGTGACGATAGCAAAAATTTTCCAACTGAAATATGAGTAAATGATTCACTATTCGTTTTTTTTGGTTCTCATGACACGTAAGAGGATTTTAGTTGTGTAGCCAATATTCATGAAAAAGTGGATGTAGTTCCTCACGATAGATCGGTTTCCATTAAATGTATTTCTTCGATATTTGCATATATTTTATATAGCATTTTATAATTTTTTTTGTAACGACTTGGCCTTTTTTATGTCAAGGTACGTTTATATAGAACACAGAAAAAAATTTTAAATTTCGATGATAAAGTATTGTAGGCACATGTCTGAAGGAAGTTTGTGTTCCCAGACACAAATAAACTTGATTATAAGGTTGTTATAAGTTTTGATAGAAAACAGCACAGGAAAGAAATTATTGAGAGATCAGCAACGTACATAAAAAGCGAAGTTTTGAAAATGAAAAGCAATTTACCATTAGTTTTTTTATGTATTGTTGTTATGATGTCTGATTATTATCGTCACCTTATGATAAACAACATTTTGGCATTGTTTATTAATTAGGGTGGGGTTTATGCATGGAATAGGTAAATAACCACTCGTTGGTTCGTAATCAATTTGCTCTTTGGGGCTTCATGATTCAGAAGACAATATGTAAAAAGATAGAACAAAAATCATACCTGGGATATCATGCCGCTAAATATAGATTTTGTTGTTGTTTGAAAAGTAAATTAAACCATTTCCTCTGGAGTCAACCAGGTACATATATTATCTTCATATACAATATGTAAAAAGGTAGAACAAAAATCATGCCTGAGATACTTCTTCTTCTTCTTCTTCTTCTTCTTCTTCTTCTTCTAGCTTTTCCCGTCAGGGGTCGCTGTATCTGACACTAGCTTCTTCCATCTCGACCTGTCTTGGGCGTCAGTCGGCGAGGCGGCTACTCGCTTCATGTCGTCTTCGACACTATTACTCCATCTTCTTTTCGGACGTCCCCGTCTCCTTTTCTCCGGTATGACCATCTCCATTACTCTCTTCCCGACGTAATCCTCGTCCCTTCTTCGTACGTGTCCAAACCATCTCAGCCTTCCTTGCTGGCATTTGGCAATTACGCTTCCTACCCCCAACGCTGCTCTGACTCTCTCCGTCCTGACATGGTCTTTTCTAGTCCACCCGCAGCTGATACGATTCATTTTGTTTTCAGCTGCTTCCATTCGCCTCTCTTGGTTTCTGGTCAGTGGTAGGGTTTCCGTGGCGTAGGTCATAGGGGGTTGCACGGTTGCTTTCTGTAGCTTGCCTTTGACTTTTCTGGGGACTTTTGAGTCGCAAAGGACTCCGGTCAAGCGTTTCCAGTTCACCCATCCTGCTTGTATCCGTCTTTGCAATTCAGCCTCTGAGGTTTCATCTTCAGAGAGGGTGCTCCCTAGGTACTTGAACTAGTGGGCTCTAGGGAGTGGGCATCCATCCATCCTGATTGTACCGGTTTCTTCCCCATTCAGGCACATGTATTCAGTTTTGCTCCTGGATATCTTCATCCTTCTGCTTTCCAGGGCATCTCTCCAGCTCTCCAGGTTTTCTCCAGGCTGAGTGCTGAACCTTGGTGTAGGCCCACTCTCACTTCGAAGGGGGTGGATAGACCAACTGCGCACTGTATCTCAGTTGTACAATCCTGGTACATGTCCTTGACTATTCTGATATATCCTTCTGGTACCTGTTTCTTTCTCATGCAGTAGAATACGTCCTCCCTTGGTACCCTGTCATACGCCTTTTCTAGATCTATAAAAACGGCGTGGAGTTCTTTCCGTCCCACTCTGTATTTCTCCTGCAGTTGTCTCAGCGCGAAAATTGCATCTGTTGTTGATCTGCCCTTTACAAAGCCAAACTGCTCGTTGCTAATATGCACCAAGTTCCTGAGTCTGGTCTCTATAATCCTTTCAAAAAGCTTCATTGAGTGGCTCATTAAAACTTGATACCCCTGTAGTTCCCACAGCTCAAGATGTCCCCTTTGTTCTTATAGATGGGGATTAGCGTACGTTTTCTCCATTGTTCCGGCATCTTTCCTCCTTCCAGTATCTCATTGCTGGTCTTGGTGAGATATTCTATTCCCAGCTTTCCCAAGCTTTTCCACACTTCTATTGGTATGTTATCCGGCTCTGCCGCCTTCCTGTTCTTTATTCTCGTCAAAGCAGTTTTCACTTCCTGTTCGGTGATCACTTCCAGCTCGTTTTCGCTTGAGTAGAGTTCCGCTGATCTCGCGATTCTTGGATTCTCCTCGTTCATCAGTTTCTGAAAGTACTCTCTCCACCTCTGGACAATCTTTTCGTTCTCAGCAACAGCCTGCCTCTCTGCGTCCTTGATTAACTTGACTTGGTAGATATCTTTGGAGTTCTTATCCTTCTGTTTGGCAATACGCAAAGCCTTCTTCTCCCCTTCTTCAGTGTCTAGTTCTTGGTACATATTTTCGTACGCCTCTGGTTTCGCTTCAGCCACTGCTCTCTTAGCTGCTCTCTTTGCTTCTCTGTATCTTGACAATTCCTCCTCACCCCTTTCATCATCCAGTCTCTTCTTTGCTGCCTTCTTTGCTCCTATCGCTTCCTGAACTTTCTCACTTCACCACCACAGTTCCTTCTGTGGCTTACCACCTCCAGATGTTTCACCTAGCATCTCTCTTCCTAAGGCCCTTATCTCCATGCCGACATTTTCCCATGTGTCGCTACCATTCTCTTTTCGCCACCAGAGCTTGTCTGTTAACTGAGAAACAAATTGCTCTCTAGTGTCGTTTTCCTTCAACTTCCACCATTTTATTTTCTTTGGAGCTTTAGGTGGTCTTTTTGGTTGCACTTCCAGAGTGAGCTTACATATTACGGGTAGGTGTTGAGTTGCAACACTTTCTCCTGGGATCACTTTGCAGTCACTCACAGACTTCCGATCTCTGGTTCTGCTCAGGCTATAATCAATCTGCGTTTCCCGTCCTCCACTTCTGTAGGGTAGCAAATGTTTGACTGGTTTCTTGAAGTAACTGTTGAGTATCCCCAGGTCATAGGCCTGTGCGAAA
>RDPX01000002.1:7986895-8030291 GCA_003991215.1 Morbakka virulenta | reverse complement strand
GGATTTTCCAGTCATGTTGCCTACGTTGAGTGTTGCCAGTCTAATTGTCCGTTTCCTGATCTTAGCTTCCCTTCTCCTCCTGATATTCCAATCTTTCACTTGTTCCAGCCGTAGTCCATTTTCCACGAGTTTACGGCGATGCCCTCGCGCGTCGCTACTGGGGGACACCCTAGCATCATCTGAATTCTGTACATTGTCAGCCATGTTTTGTTGGGGCAAAGTTTTCCGCCGGATGCCCTTCCTGCCGAAACTTTCCCCATTTTTCCGGGCTTGGGACCAGCATCACCCCAATGGAGTGATGGCTGGGTTACCTGGGATACAATGCCGCTAAATATAGGTTTTGTTGTTGTTTGAAAAGTAAATTGAGCCATTTCTTCTGGAGTCAACGCAGGTACATATAGTATCTTCATGTTTCTTTGATTAAAATAGGATCCAAAGTCACAGGCGGAGAAAATGTTGTTATGCTGTCATCAGGAAGAGTTTGATGCACCTGAATTTACCCTCACATCCAGGTTAGTCCAGCGCTGCTAGTGAATGGCAAGATAAAACTTCGCTAACTTATATTTTGAATTGTTTATTCGAGGTCACTTTATACTGTAAACTATATTTTTTTATCGCTACCGCAAGTTTTGTTTTAGTTAAGTTGCCAAGTTGCTAAAAGTTCTAGCAAGTAGCAGTGGGAAAGCACATTGCTTTTGATATATATATATATAATTTATTTCTTTGTTTGCGAGTATCAATTTTAGGAATATTGAGGTTGGGGTCTGGTTGATTTAGTTTATTTGTTGTAATGGACATTTATTGAAGGTTATCTGTTTGGTAACAGATTCCCGAATAAATGAGCTAAAACAATTTCGAGCCTTATTCTTATTCTCATTCTTATTCATATTCTTTTTCTTATTCTTATTCTTTTTCTTATTCTTATTCTCTTTTTAATGGTTAAGAACCCTCTCCGGCACCCACTTGTCTTATAGTTTCCTCAACTGTTTTCCTCCAGCTTTTCTTCGGCCGCCCAGATGGTCTCCTTCCTTCCACATTTATGTTCAAAATTCTTCCAAGGGGGTACTCAAGATCTCTTCTCCTGACGTGACCACACCATCGCAGTCTTCTTCGCAACATTGTTTCCAATGACTCCACTCCATATCCGTTTACCACCTCTTCACCACTGATCCTGCTTGTCAGCACTGTCTTCAATCTGTCTATCATTGGCCAGCCCTCCAAGCCATACAATAACACCGACCTGAAGCAAGCATCATAAACTCGTCCTCTGTTTTTAAATGGTAGGCTCCTGTTCACTAACAGACTAGCAATCTCTCTTCACTTCTGCCATGCAGCAGAGACTCTAATCCTTACAACTTGTTCAACTCCTGCCTGAGTGTCCAGTAGGTCACCAAGGTAACAAAACTCCTTCACTTCTTCGACAACGTCTCCGTCTATCAGGATCTCGTCATTGTCTTCCTCCTCCTGACACTGATTCTTACTTTTGTAGATAGGACATCGGGAAGTTCAAATTACCATGTATTCTTTGTAATCCTGACCATCGCTTGTGGCACCAGTGCTAGCAAGAGATACACAGAATCGAGTTTTCACCAACTCCCCTTCGACATACTCTGCATCGAAATCTGCCTGACCTGATAACTTCTTCTTTTTTTTTCTGTCACCGTAATCTTTGTCTTTCCACTGCTTACCGTCATTCCTCTTCTTGTTATCTTTCCAATCCAAAAACGTCTGCTCAACCTCCTCCTCATTCTTTGCAGACATAATCAGTCATCCGCGTACAGCAGCTCCCATATATCATCACCTCTGGACTCTTTTGTTGTCCCATCCATTACCAGTATGAACAGCAGAGAACTCAGGGCCGAGCCTTGGTGGACTGCAACCTCTATGGGGACGCTCGTCTAACAGCCCACCAGCAAAGCTCACGCTTGACTTACAGTCTGTGTATAGCATCATTACCAGCTGAACCAGATGTTCAGGAACCAGCTGCCTTCTCAGAGCCATTCTTTTGCCTTTCTAGGAATCGGGTTAAAGGCCTTTGCCAAGTTCACGAAAACATGGTAGAGCTTCCTCTTCTTCATAGGTTACCTCTCCAGTAACTGTCTCACTTTGAAGATGGCATCCTCTGTCGATTACTCCGGACCGAACCCAAACTGGGAACTTACAGTATTAACAATCCTGCGCAGCGTGGCATCGAGGACCTTCTCCATAATCTTCATACCATATTCCAGTAATCTGAGGCCCCTATGTTTTGCACAAACCAGTGCGTCTCCTTTACCTTTGTACAGGGCAATTGTAGTGCTGTCTTCACAATTCGCTGGCAATGCCCTCTCCCAGGCTATTTCACTGAGAGCCTTTGTCATTTCCTTAACTACCTCATCTTCCATTGCCTTAAATAACTCTACACTCATAGCCGATGGTTCGGTGGCTATCCTGTTCTTCATTATACTAATGACACTCTTTACTTCCTCCTCAGTAAAAGTCCTCTGGGATTACATCTGTCGTATCTGATTCTCGTACCCATCATTCAGTATTTCCTGGATATATCTCTTCCATCTTTCTGCCACTGAGGGTGTTCCACCAGAATGTTTCCATTTTCATCTTTAAGAAAGCAAGTTCCCTGAACATCCTTATCTTTCTTCATTTGTGAGGCCACTCTGAAGAGCTTAGTTCTTCCTTCTCTCGTGTTCAGGTCGTCACTCCATTGTCTCCAAGCTTCTTTCTTTGTTCTACCCACTCTCGCCATTGTTTCTCTTTTAATTCTCCTGTTTTCCTCTCTGTCATGCTCTTCACCAGTTCGTTGCCACCACTTCACCTTGATGATCTTCTATACTTCCCTGCTCCACCACCAGGTCTCTCACTATCTGCCTCTTCTACTTGTCGTCTCACCACAAATCTCTTTACAGGTGTCGAGCAAATTCTTCTCCAGCTGTTCCATGGCACCATGGCACCATCCTGTGGTCATGTCTTTTTACCTCTCTGACACTGACTGCTACCACAGACTTCATCATCAAACCTGCACCATTTATCTTTTCCGGTCCTCCACTGTACCAAAACTTATACTTTTAGTTATTACTTAAAAATGCTAGTACAGGCTTGGTTTCTGTATCTGACCTCCTGGAGGTTGGATACATCAACTTCTTCTGGCCAGCATGGTCACTATCTCTCTGGTTTTTCCGTTCAAAGATCCAACATTTATCGTGTAGACCTTCAACAGCCCGCCTACTCTACTTTCGTCTGCATGTGCATACAACCTGAAGATTCTTTGCACCCCCTGTCTACTTAAGGGGTGCCAGGGACTTGGGGACATTTCGATGGGAAACATCTCATAAGGTTTGAAGAAGAGATTTTTTTATGCCCCGGATTCCCTTCCTGACTGGCAACCCTCCCCATTTATCGGGCATGGGATCGGCATGGAATTGAGCTGGTGTTCTCAACCCCACGGTTGGGTTACAAATACAGTACCATAACTTTAAAGCATATAAAGCTAGCCAAGGTCCGACAGCGTATCAAATAAATGCCTTGGAATATCAAACGCTGTTCCTCATTCTTCACCCGACTGACAGATAAACCTATAGACACGTGCTTGATTACAGTCAAAGGGTCACCAATGAGCGAGATCCTCTAACCCCTAACTAAACACCAACGAAGTACGTTAGGTTCTGCAAGAATTCTACCACTGCATTGTTAATGAGTTGTTCCCTTATACGACTTGTCAATAATGCACTGGTAGAGTCGCTACTGACAGAAAGAAGATTTGAAGGTAGATTCTTATTCCTTTTTTTATTCTTTTTCTTATTTCTCTTCATGTTCCTATTCCTATTATATTATTATTATTACTATTATTATTATTATAATAATAATAATAATCATCATCATCATCGTGTGGTTACACATCATCTAATGATGGATGGGTGAAGAACCCACATTCAGTGCCCAGCAACAAGCCGGGTAAGTTGAATGCAGGCACGTGTACTGTAGCCATAAGAGTGAGATGAAATAGAAAACAAAATTGAAATGGCAACATAACTTCAATCTTACAAGTGCCGCCCAACAACCAGTAAGGAAAGACACATTGCCTGTCTATGTTCTTCATAGTCATCACCTTCAACTTCTTCACACACAAGTGCAGTTTCTTGTTCTCTTCCTTCATCATTTTCCGTAGCCAATTCCTCGTTTTTTCACATCTTTATTATATTTCATTCTTGCAGTCGCAGGAAATCTACCGGGCCTCCGCTGCTGCACCAGAGGACACCTGTAAGGCGGGGGACCTTCACATGAAGTTCCAGTCCTATTTACGATGTTATTCTCAATAGTTTCTTTTGACATTTTAACACTCATATAGAGGACATTGATGATCAGGTGTCACAACCACCAGTATTTTGATCGAGACACCATCTCCAGGAAAACTGCTAACCAAAGCTAAAGATTTAAACTTGACAATGAGACACAGTTACACCTTGCCAGACGTCAACCTGGAATTTACAACTGCGGTTGGTTTATTGTTCTGAGTTTTTCTTCTCATAGGACGATTGCCAGCCAAAGCTTACGACCTTGCCCTGGCCAGAAAGAGAAAAAGGACAGACTTAACTCCGCTCCGATATTCCAAGGTCTCAGAGTAGGCTAACAGGTGCTACGCCTTGCCTAAGGGTGACCTGGAGGTAGTTGTGGCAAAGGGTAACCTCATTCACCCACGTCGAAACTGCACAACCGGATGTAGTTTATCGTCATACCGAGGATGTATTATTATTATTATTATTATTATTATTATTATTGAGTGGTGGAGCAATATGAGCCCACGGGGGCTCAGGGGTAGAAACCCCAGCAAACCCATCCCACTCCCAGCCGGATAAGGGTAAGCTGGGTAAACCGGATAAACCGTACCTTGATCAGGGACGATGCTCCTGGCGTCATAACTTAGCTATAACTTACTGTTTCTTCCCAATACCATTACGGAAATTGTACTTAGAGAAATATCTTGAGGAGGAGCTCTCTCAGGATAATCAAGGAGGGAGTGATCTCTGTGTTCAAAGTGAATGATAAATTTGGCAAGGTATTTAAACGTTCATTCAGATCAGTTCAACACCTTTTTGTTGATGTTCAATACGGATTTATAGGATCTTGCTACACTGGTGACTATTGACTTTAGAGATTTCTTTAGCTTTGTGGGTAAATGTGGTAAAAGATGTGCTTTAGCCGTAAGTCTTTTCTAAATCGTTGCACCCTGGCTTTCTTCATAAGTTTTCTGGTTATGGTATTTGTGGAAGGGTCTTTGGTATCATTAATTCCATTCGCGACGTCAATACGTGTGACACTGGGTGAAATAACATGTTACGAGTATTCCGTTAATACTTTTGTTCCACAGTGCTCTATTTTTATTCCAAGTCTCCTCCTTCATTACATTAATGATCTTGCTGGTAACTTCATTATTTAGTTCTTCGGTATCTGTACTGAAGACACTACCTTGAACTCTGCTGCCGGCACTCAAGACAAATAAGTCACATTTGCGGGAGATTCAGAGATTGACCTTCGGGCTCCCCGGGGATAGGGAGGGAAGTGGCTGATTACTTACAGGCGCAAAGACACAATTGATGCTCAATAGAAAGCCGAGTCCTTATCTTCCTCTAATATTCATGAACTATCATTCCGATGTTAACCCTGATAGGGTTGGTTCTTGTATTGATGAAAGTTATTCACTTGGGCCGCTTGGTCTGTCATTGTCTCCAGATTTATCTTGGGTTTCTTACATTTAATATACTGGTAAATCTGCTTTTAAAAAGGTTGGGTTTTTCGTATCATGCTGGGGAGTATCATGTACTTGAGGCCTTTCTGTATCTACCTTTTGACCTTGCATAAAAAACTATTGTCACAAGTGGACAGGTGCTCCCTCGCCTCAAATGTTTGTTCTTAATGGACTTCATAGGTGATAGTAACTTGATGGCGCCATATCTTTGTTCTTAATGGAGTTCGGAGAGGTGTTAGTAACTTGATGGAGCCATATCTTAACTGTGCCTGTTCAGCATTTGCCTCACTGACAAATTGTGGCTTGTCTTAATCTTTTCTCCGAGTATTATCATGGGAGGTTTTCTGACGAGCTTTACGTGCCGGTACCAGGTCAGCTTGTTGGATCTCGTGTGATTAATGTCTCGACTTCACCCTTATGCAGTTGTTGGGCCTGGTTGTAATAAATCATGCTATGAATATAGTTTTTATCATCGGACGGCTAGATTTTGGCACCCTTTGGCTTCTGAGTACTTTACTCCATCATATAATTTGAATGCTTTTAAGGCTAATGTCAACTCTTTCCTTTTGAATAAACTTTTTTTTTTCATCTTTTCGAAGCCGTTTCTTACACATAGTGGGTTAATACCTTGTTTTTCTTAAGCTTTAAAATAAAAATTGCGTATAATAATTCGAAATGTCTGTACACTATCCCCGACATGATCTAATAAAATCTTTTTTGATTATATTAAGAAAAATTAATCATTTTGAATTAATAATTGACAGTATTATAGTCTGTGATCTTCCTGTTGGAACACTCCTGTTGTCAATTATTTTTGTATTGATTCTGAGATCCATGAAGTTATAAAAAATAACATTCTTCACATAAAATTGACTTACGCATTTTGTCATTTTTTGCTTCGTAATATTAAATGAAACTACATCCCTGAACTATGTACTGGAGTTGCCTCGTTAAAACTTTTAATGTTGACATTATTAATTCACTCATTTTTTGGAAGGGAGGGGTGTATGGTTTAGAATTTCTCATCTTCGCTTAATTGGAGTTACCTTGGCACTGTATTTTTTACTGTCTTTAACTTTCGAGGGAGTATTTGAAGATATTGGCTCCACCGGAAGAAGGACACATCAGGTAATGTTCTGTTTAGTGCGATATTAAAGCTTACTGTTTTGGATTCTATAGCCTATTCTTGTTTCAGAGTATGACCTATAATTCCTGTGTATGGTATACATGGAGAGAAACTATTAAAAATGTATTTAGTACAAAGATAAAGTACCCGTGGTGTACAACAAGGCTGAATCTGTATGATACGATAATACTCTGATATTGTTATAACTGACGTTGTAGTGCATGGCAACCTAAACCACTTGAGAAATGCAGACGATTTAGCTAAGAACATACTTAGAGGCACCGCTATCTAGAGTGCTCCAGGCTAACAGACTGTAACCCAACCATTAACATAATCAACACTCTTTGCATTGCTGCAGGAGAAGCTAACTAGTTTGCTGATATTGAAATGACCTGATTCAAATATTTGGGTAGACAGATGAGTTGTAACAGCCGCTTAGAAGAAAATATTCTCAGAAGAACCGGCATAGCAAAATGTTCAGTAAAAGAGACAAGTACTAAGTGACTCTCGGCTCCTCTTACTGAAGTGATAGCAGCCCCGGAAGATGTCTGAAAGCAATGGAGATCTGTTTTCTCTCACAGATGGTCCGGATTTGTTCCACGTACAATATGGCACTGATTTGGCAAATGTAAAAATAATAAAGGAAATTTGTACTCGTGATTTTTTTTTAGGTTTTGAGATTACGGAAATCTTAATATGCTAAATATACAACAGATCAAACCTTTAACCTTCAGATTTTTGGCCAGTTTGTAAATATTATTTACAAGGAGCTCAAATTCTAACCACTTTAGTGAAGGCCATAAACATGGTAACTGAGTGGTATTTACTGAGCTCCCAGTGATCTTCATTATTTTCATTTGCTAGTGTTTTCAAGACGTCATGGTATGGTCCTTATACCGACTTCTTTATGATTGTAGGTTCTACGTATTGTTTTTGTTCTTCTCTTTTTAGTCATCCAGCCGCTATGCCAGAGGGAGTACTTTCTTTATCAAAATTAAAAGACATGGATATAATTGATCAGATTAAAGCTATTTTAGTAAACGGTAAGTTTTAGTAAACAAAAGTTACCTTGTTGATTTGGGGTTTTTTTCCTCTATGTAGTACACAAAAATCCCATAACAAAAGGTGTTATTTTTGTGTAATTGTAATATTACCATCCGTGAAATTTTATTCTACATCTGATCATTTTGTTCTTTGAGTTGATCGTCAATGTCAATCCACAGGAAATACTTTGGAGAAAAATGCGCTGTCAAGTCCATTGGATTTTATTGATGATCTTGTTTTTAAAACTTTGCTTATTTCTGTTCATTCTTGCAAATGGGTACAGATCTTATTTGATTATACCCATGACGTACGGTATTTACTTTTTTGTTTCTATGATATTTTTCTTTGTGGAATGTGCGTGGATTTGCTTATTGTTGAATTTTTTTTAAATGTGCAAATGATTCGTGAAAGTGTCTATTTTTTTAGATGTGTTTTTTAAATCACTCTTGAGTATCATACCGCGTTTTGTTGTGATTTCAGACGGTGCCCATATAACAGTGTCTTGTTCATCTTCTCTTTCCTAAACCCTCAAATTTTCTTGTTCAGAAGAGTATTTTATGTTCATTTATAATTGGACTCATTGCCTTTAATTTTTTGAATTAATTTTTATATGTAAGCCTTTAAATTTAACTTATCATTGTAATTTTCTTTAAACTTTGATTCTTGGTTATTTCCCATATTATGTTAGATCGCAATGACGCAAACTACAAATTTCTAATATATGTCTCTCGCCGATTTATTTCACTCTTGAATAGTGCTCGTAAAAGTTATTTTACCCAAATTTTGCGTAACTTAATTTTTCAGCGCTAGTATAGTGACAGCAGTGCATCAATTATCTTTCAGTTGGTATGTTCAGTAAATTGTTTGCCTGCTAGAATATATCGATATGCAAATATAACCTAGACTGGTTCTTCTGTATTACTTTATTAATGCTTAATATGATGTATTATTACCTGGTGCATCAGCACATGCATGCATGGTGATCCCTTTGTGGGTTTGTTTTTGTTACTTGGTAAATGAGTAATGTTTTTCTGGGGGATTTTCCAACGNACTCTTGAATAGTGCTCGCAAAAGTAAGACGGTAAAGAAACGTAGTAAAAGTTATTTTACCCAAATTTTGCTTAACTTAATTTTTCAGCGCTAGTATAGTGACAGCAGTGCATCAATTATCTTTCAGTTGGTATGTTCAGTAAATTGTTTGCCTGCTAGAATATATCGATATGCAAATATAACCTAGACTGGTTCTTCTGTATTACTTTATTAATGCTTAATATGATGTATTATTACCTGGTGCATCAGCACATGCATGCATGGTGATCTCTTTGTGGGTTTGTTTTTGTTACTTGGTAAATGAGTAATGTTTTTCTGGGGGATTTTCCAACGAATAATAATTGCGGTTAGGCTACAAAATAGTACTGGCTGCTGCAGAAGCTTTTATTGGTCAGGTATAGTTGTTATTCTAAGGGTTTTTTATCTTGGTTCAATAACACATTGTATCATGGTTATTATGGATACCGCCAGTCAGTTACAAGTGTTAGGTCCTCACTAAGCAATGTTAGTTGCCAGTCTCATTGAATCAGGAGTCCCTAAATCACATTGTTTTGTACTTGTTATTGTCCTCAGTTTTTCCTTTCTTCGTTTTTCCCCGCTAATAATGTCAGCTTGTTACCAGTTTTCAAAGATTCTTTGATATGGTTTTCAGTGGTCAGAAACTAAAAGGACTGAACGTCATACATTTGGCATTGAAACACCCTTTTATTTCCGAAAAAATGTTTTTTAGACAGTAATTATACTAATAAGATTTGAGATTTGATGAGTGAATTTGTCAAGTTACTCTTATTATGGTATCAAATTTTAGCAAAGTTGGTGCAATTTGGACAAGTCTATGCATTACTGGGAACAGATGTCGACGAGCAGGAAGTACTTCGTGCTCTGCACCATTTTGCTTACCTGGTTCAAGGCATATGGATGGTAAAGAGGTTAGTAGACGCGATTTGAAAGCGACAGAACAACTTTTCCTTCGTTCTTTTCTTTATCCGTTTAAATGCCTTAATCATCCCACTTTTGAGTTGTGGTAATTATACACAACCAATTGGCTGCGCTGTACCATTTTTCAAGGTAATGATGTGGTTTTGAATGTGGTTATGGTAATACAGATTTCAATGACCACCACAACAGTGACTGCTATGATGTTTGTTACTTGTAAAACTTCCTTACTCTTCTTAACGCCACTCCGGCTGCCAAGGAAACTAGAGAGGGTGAATTGCTCTGCACGTAACCTTTTCCTAGCTTAGCGGACGTTAATTAGGTAGTTGCTCTGATTTTTAAGATTTAAAAGTTTATTGTTATAATAATAATAACAATAGTTATTATTATTATTATTATTATTATTATTATTAGTAGTAGTAGTAGTAGTAGTAGTAGTAGTAGTAGTAGTAGTAGTAGTAGTAGTAGTAGTAGTAGTAGTAGTATTGGCTTATACCTATCAGTCTAAGTAAATGTTTTCCTTCCAAAACATATTTGTAGTTACAAGATTTACATTAATTTCAGTGCGTTACAGCTTTTTGCATAATTTTTTACTTCTAATTTGTTGTTTCTTTGAATATTTTACTTCTGGTTTTAATTTTTAATAACTGAGGTTTGGATGTACGTGGAAAACCTTGTGACTAATGGACAATTTGATTTTATCAGCTCACATCAGTCAGGTTTCGGCATAAATTACTTGTGTAGATTTGATTCAAAACTGTCGGTTAGCAACAGTGGAAGAATTACATTTTTCCGCAGCGTGTGGATTAACAACAGGTAGAAGAGTCTGGGAAAGAGAAACATGGTGGTAGTGCGAGGACGTACAGGAAAGAAAAAAGGAGAAAAAGATCGCCTACAATATCTGGCAAGGAACAAGAGCCGAAACTGACAGAAAATACTACAGTGAGAAGAACAGGAGAGCTGAGAGGCCAAGAGAGCTGTAGCTAGAGTTAAAGCGGTAGCTTGGTCAAAGTGGTCAGCAGAGCTAACAATGGTAGTTGGCAGAAATAAGATGTTTAGAGCTGCAGCACAGATGAGGAAGGACAGGAAGGATGTAGCTGGAACCAACTTCATAAAGGACGAAAATGGCAATATAATAGTGAAACAAGAAGAGGTAGCAGGGAGGTAAAGGAGTTACCTCTCAGGACTATCGAAAGTAGGAAATGAAAATAATATAGAAGATACAACTCGAGTGGAGGGCCCAGTAGAGACTTACACCAGAAAAGAAGCCAAGTTTGAAGGGAAGAGAATGAAGAGTAGCAAGGCGACGGGACCATCAGGTGTCAGTAGTGAGACGGCGAAGCTGGCAGGTTACACTGGGGTGGAGGAACTGTTGACGTTGTTCCAGCAGGTGTATAAAGATGAGAGATGCCCAGAGTTATGGAGGGGCAGTCATACAGTGCCTCTCTACAAGGGCAAAGAAGATCCCCTGGAGTGCACTAAACATCGCGTACTCCTACTACTACTACGAGCATTCCTTGAATGTGTATGAGAAGATCCTAGACAGACGATTGAGAATAATTGTCACCATTAAAGAGAACCAATCCGGCTACAGAGCAAAGAAGTCAACTACAAGAGCCATTTTTATAGTGCGGCAGCTCCAGGAGAGGTATCACGAGAAGAAGGAGAAAGATATGGAGAGAGATATCGAGCCTCTTGAAAAATAGGCTCATCCCGCTGGTACAGAGAGGGATGTTGTATGATGCATGCATCAGACGGGTGTTGATCCATGAAGCTTAAACCCGCGTCATGACACAGAACCTTGAACAGACGATAATCAGCTGTGATCGGAGGATGCTGTCTTATATGGCAGAAGTAACCCTGAGGGACAAGGTCAGGAGTGAAGAAGTTGGACGAAGGTGCAGAGTGAGGCAGCTGGGTGACGTGCAGGCATCAAGTCAATTGACATATGCATGTCAATTGACTTGATGCCTTCCGGGGCATATGCGCTGCAGACATGATGTCGAAGCACTAGGAAGAGCACAAACATGGGAAGCACCCGGAAGAAAACCTCCATGAAGACCGAAGAAGATCTAGTTGAAAACGGTGTAGGAGAACATGAGAATATATAGACTGGTGGAGAAAGATGTTTGGGATGTATCCAGATGGAGAGCTCTGTCAAACCATCAAACAGCATGATTGGGAAACGAAGACAGTAAACGGAGAAAGTAAAGTAAATCAGAATAAACAAAAATGTACCTATGGTTTGATAGGATGTGCTTAGGCATAAATATATATAATATTTATAGTAATAGCAACAATAATATGTAATAATATTAATATTGGAAACTTTTTATTTTTTTCATCCGAACACATACAATTACAAACCTCACTAATCAAGGTAGTTTGCATTGGCTTCCCTATTTAACAAAATTAAATATATTACTAACAAAATTAATAAAACGACAATAATTCAGGGTTTGTTCATGGTTGGTTTGTACGACAGAATATGTAGTATGTGGTGCGAATGATTATATTAGAAAGTTTGGTTGAAAGAAAGCGCTCGTGTTTGTTGTCGATATTCAAAGCGTTGCACATTTCACTGAAAGTAATACACGATTTTAATATACCTAAAGAGCTAATGGAAAGATTTACGAAGCTAACTTTCGAAATGCTGGAATGCAAATCACGAATCAAAGAACGATATTTTTCATATTTCCGTGAAGCAATTATCCAGGTTTGTATCCACCNTATATTACTAACAAAATTAATAAAACGACAATAATTCAGGGTTTGTTCATGGTTGGTTTGTACGACAGAATATGTAGTATGTGGTGCGAATGATTATATTAGAAAGTTTGGTTGAAAGAAAGCGCTCGTGTTTGTTGTCGATATTCAAAGCGTTGCACATTTCACTGAAAGTAATACACGATTTTAATATACCTAAAGAGCTAATGGAAAGATTTACGAAGCTAACTTTCGAAATGCTGGAATGCAAATCACGAATCAAAGAACGATATTTTTCATATTTCCGTGAAGCAATTATCCAGGTTTGTATCCACCGTCAATTCAAGTATGTGTAGCTGTTTTTGTGCAGTAACTAACAGCAAATCAGCTCGAAAGGTATCTCCAGTTATGATGCATGGCGATAAGAATCCACAAATATCAGCATATATTGTACAACGTTCAAGAGATTTGAGGGAACCTGCTAAAAATTGTAATGCTGAGATGTGTCGCCAAGTATATCGACCTTCCTGAAGGTACGTTCTGCAGCCGGCAACAAAACAAAGAAGGGTTTCTGGTTCAAAGCAGGAAGAGCAAGAGGACGATAGACTGGGTTTCTATTTGAATAGATTTTTACGAGTTGCAAGGGTGTTGTTCAAATAGCGAATGGTAAAGCTTAAGATATTTTTTGAAAGCAGGAAGAGCAAGAAGAAGATAGACTGACTTTCTATTTGAATAGATTTTTACGAATTACAACGGTGTTGTTCAAAAAAGAATGGTAAAGCTTAAGATATTTTTGGGCAGTTTTTTTTTTGAACGTCAGACCAAAACTTGTTATATTTTGAAGTTGCGTTGTCAAACAGAAATGAGAGAATGGTACCTTGAGTAGTAAGATGACGTTGTAAACGCTTCTTGTGTTTTGTCTGCACAGCTTTCAGAACTTCTTTTGTATGTTTATAAATATCGTGTTGTATATTGGAACTATTGCTTGTGTTTTTCCACAGTGTTCGGGTATTATGATTTGGTGAGGACTTAAGAACGTTACGGGTGACAGTTTGGCACTGTAGAAGTTTTGTGGTAGGTAGCTGCAAGTTGAGTCCAAATTGATCTTTGGAAAGAATAAAAGAGCTAAGAGTAGCACTTGTAGGCAGATCAAGCCACTGGCGTTTATATTTACAGACCAGGTTGTCGAGATTTTCTGCCACCCACGTTTAAGGAACATTTGAAACAGTAAGGTACCAGGCAACCTTTGGCAGGGCAAATTCACTATAGAGGCGCAGTTTGTATTTTGGATGGATAGGTAAAGAATCAATTTCTTTAAGAAGATGTAGTAAAACAGACAGAAGCTTGGATGTCTAAGATCGATTGGTCATTTCAAAGTCATAGTAACGTCCGAGATACTTAAAGGCATCTCCCATGGCTACAGGAGGTACAGTCTCATTATTAATAAAAAGCTTGGGTTGAAATTGAAGAGATCTCGTTGTGAATTTTTTGATACCAAATGTGGCACATTTATTAACCCTGATGATCATGTTGGCCCATCGACACCATCGAGTAAAACAGTTTAAAAGAAGCTGGTTCTCTCTTTCCCCACTTGTAATGACCGCAGCGTCATCTGCGAACTGAAACCAATGTATAGGATTGAACATGCGGTCGTCCTTACCGTGAGGTGAAAAACCAAATTGGTTGTATTTTTCAGCTCTAATATATTGAATGAATTTATTAAAACACATATTAAAGAGTAGTGGACTAAGACAATCTCCTTGTAAAAGCCCACGACGAACTGTTATGGCTTCAGTTGTAAAACGATCAGTAATAAATGCTGTTGTAAATTCAGTGTAAAGACTGGTGATTAAAGACTTAATTTTGCCAGGAGTGTGATGGTGATCTAGAACAAATGTTATTAGGTTATGGTGGACTTCACCAAAAGCATTTTTAGGTCTAAAAGAGTAATGACTAGGGAGCGTTGATTAGTGCGAGCCTTGTTTATTACATGTGGCATCATTGCAGTATGTTCTAAAGTACCCGTTTTGAATATTATGTTCAACGAAGTTATTATTCTTTAGGTATTCAAATATTGTGTCACGCAAACGGGATGTAAAAACTTTTAATGGAACCGTTCCAAGAGTAATTGGTCAAAAGTCAGAAGGGTCATCGGTGTTACCGCTCTTGTATATAAGAATCGTACAGGCCGTTTAAAGCAGATAGATATTTTATCTAGTGGGCATGGTGAGGCAAATGACTTCATACGACGAATAACTGATGTGATTTTTTGATATGATGGAGGATCAGTGTTGAAAGGGTGCTTAGATTCGTTGAAAGACGGTATCCATGATGGAATTGTAAAGTGTTTGTTAGGAATTGTCGATGTAAGAATTTTTGAAAAGTATTGGGTGCAACAGACTTTAGAGAAGGTTGGAAGTATTGTGGAGCTCTTTTGCAGCACACGCTTTACATAGCCCCAAAAGTTTTTGGAGATGAGGTTATCGTGGTCAGATACAGTGTGATTGTAATGGGAAGAAGTCAGTTTTTGACGAAGCAAGTGGGAAACGTATTTGATTTGCATGAGGGATGCGTTGCCTTTTTAAAGTGATTTTAAGTCCTTTTTAATTGGTTAACTTTGTGGTCTTGATATTTCCTTTGGAGCCCTCCATCGAAGTTCTTATTTGTTGTTCCGCAAGTATCTTTAAAGTATTCATAAATTGAATTGTTCATAAATCTAATTACGCAGTCAATCGTGGAAGGTATCAACTCAACTGATGCAAAGATTTATTGAAGATAGTTGTTTGCAATTTCCCATTGTTCACTTGACCTTGGGAGACGTGTTCCCATTTTAATTTCAAGCTGTTCTCCACTTGACAATATTGTTGCAGGTTCCGAATAATAATAATAATAATAATAATAATAATAATAATAATAATATTAATAATATTGATGTAATATTATGTTATTATTGATCTGAGATAATATGAAGAATAATTTTCAAACTCTCTATTTTGTTTTTGAACTATTTCATGCAATTTCAAACCTCTCAATAATTGATAGTGTACATTGACCGGGTTGATAATAAAAAGTAATTATTCCTAATATTAGTTTCTAATGATGATGATAATGATGATGATGATTATTATTATTACTAGTAGTAGTAGTAGTAGTATTATTAGTATTAGTATAAAAGTATATGTTGTAAATTGTAACAAAGCTGGGATTGACTCTGTTATCTATTGTATATAAGGATTTGTGTATGCAGGAATAAGCATAGAAAGACCGATCAGCCTTTGAGTTTTAAGTATGCATATTTACCAGATCGGGCGGGTAGCCCGGGACTTAGTCCTTTCGATAGCTGGGATTAAACAGATGTGCACGCCACCAATACATCTGCGCCCGCAGTAACGTCCATAAAAGCTCCTTTTGCCTCAACCATTGATAATTCGTTCTTCTGCTTGACGCACTTCAGCTGCTAAAACATCGGTTTGTAAACGATTGCCATTTGCATATCCGATTTCCTGCTGCCGAAATCTTCGCTGTTAACCCGGGCAGGGCAGCTTCCACGTACTTTGCTTTGCCGAAGGGCAACGTGGGATTTTGTCCGGGACTGCTTATTTCCATATTTGGACCTAACCTTCATATCTGTAGGCCGTTTCACTATCCGCAACCTGTGGCCCCGGTGGATGGGAGTTATCATCACCACACCACAAGTATGCATAAAGTTCTAAAAATAATTTGTAAAATACTGTGTATACGCAAGGTTGTAGAGAAAATGTTTAGGAAAATAATTATTAAAGGCTAAAAAAGTTAACAAAAGTATATAAGGATATAGTAATGATAATAATAATACTAATAGTAATAAAATAATAATAATAATAACAATAATAATAATAATAATTAAATTTTCAAGTAACATATCATCAGATGATTTAAATCTGGCAGTGATGTTTAGAATGCGTAATACTTGATGGTCATGATACGTGATCATGATTCATTTGTTACAATTGGTTTAAATTTTTATGAGTTTTGGTCAATCTATTAACTGGGTAGTTCCTAGGATCATGCCCTTTTTTATCTCCTATAGGGAAAAGCTACAAGCTAGCGGGCGATTAAAATTTAACCACACTATCCATTTCAGTATTTTCGATTAGTGAGAATTAGAATTAGAATTAGCCATTAATTTCGTTAATGATCTTCAAAATTTTTCACCAGTGATATATTATATCCGGCGGGGGAAAAAAGCGATATTGGAGGACTGGAACATGAAAAGATATGGACCGCCAGAGACTACTTGGTATGACTTAATTCCCGACAATGATTGCATTGTCATTTTTTGCAGCATTTTTTAAATCGGTTATTTTTTAGCTTTGGGTGTTATGAGCAACCCATTTGTATAAGTAATATACAGTGTTCGACGACAAACACATAATACCTTTTGTTGTCTGTCTAAAACAAAATATTTCCATTGTTTAAAACTCTAGACTCCAGCAAATTGCTGGAGCTCATCAATGCAATGGTAACTTTGAGATAATAACTAGGGAGTGACCTGGCCATTTTCATGAGATTATAAATACAGAGATCCTTTGTAGAGGGCATAAAAGAGGTTGTCACCCGATCATCAATTAGCCAACAAGTTCACCCTGTTGTTTGTTGGAAAAGGAGAAATTTCGAAGGTAGTTAGTCCAAAGTGTGCGAGTTTACTTACTAGGATTTACCTACAGTTGTAGTATTTTAGATACATATATAATGTGAGAAATGAACGTTTAGGTTTAATGTCTTGTCAACAGATAGTGTAGTGTAGATGATAATAAAGGTATTTTTAACAATTTTTTTCAGTTGTTAACACTAATTTAATGGGGTTACTGTTGGAGTCAAATTCTTAGACATGATTGTTGCCGGTGACCCTTTGATGTCGGTTGACGTAGCTTAACTTAACACTCACGATTCTGCTTACTGTTAGAGTTGAATTCCTAGACACAGTTATTGCCGGTGTTCATGTGGTGGCAGTTGACGTAGTATTCTGCCCTTTATGTTATCCACCCAGTATTGCAAGTGACAACATTTCACCCCTGAAATTCCCAAGACAATATAATTAGTGCCTTTTTTTCACCCTTGTTTTGCGTTAAAGTCCTTTCACCTCACTCCTCTTGAGCTCACATAGCTATCTTTTTAACAAACTTTTTCAAAGCAGTTTGACAAAGTCATGTCTTTTCTCGTAATGTACCCAGAAAAATTTGTTTTTTTAGGATATCACAATGCTCTTACCACATTCAGTTTATAAATGAAGCCGATGGTATTATAGTTCATTTTTCATTTAGTTGATTTGTCATGGGGAACAACTAGCATTGTTACAGTAGGATAAAGAAAGTATGAGGAATATTTATTTCAAGGAAAATTAGCCACACCGAATTGTAATTAGAACCTGCGAGCATCTGATACCAGCAATAGTTGAAGAGTTAAAAATACTCGAGTAATCTGCAGTTTGAATATGGCATCATATAACGAGGAAGATTATAGCTGACTTTCTCCGACACCAAGGTAGGGGTGGGTTTTTTTCACCATTTACGGGTCGAAAGAAGCACGTATGCTTTGTTCAAATTGTCTTTACGGATTCAGCTTATTTACTTCTTCATTCGCTCTTATGACAGGCGAACTCAGCAGCAAGGGTCTTGTAACACTTCACATTTAACATTTTCATTGTTTTTAGAACCAGTGGCACACAAAACAGTGTGTTTTGACAATTTTTAATGATTAAATACTAAATCTCCTATTCCACTTGAAAGACTGGTTTTTCTAATCCGCAGAATAAAGATTTTCAATAGTGGCCTTATTATGGGCTAAAAATATTTTGTATCCAAAAAAAATGACAATGCTACATACGACCAGTTTGCTGCCGATTGATTTCTTCCAATTTCTTAAGTAGATTTTATCTTTCACAATAGCCACGTGGACTGATTGGTCTAGCTGTTCCAAGTACTACTCAATACAGTGAGCCATTTAAAGGGTCTTTTGCAGTTTACGGCGCAATATATCAGTTTTAAATTTGTTTTTTTTTTGTTTTTTTTCGGAAACNACAGTGAGCCATTTAAAGGGTCTTTTGCAGTTTACGGCGCAATATATCAGTTTTAAATTGTTTTTTTTGGGTTTTTTTCGGAAACCTATTTTTAGGGGGAAGGGATGATTGATATCCGAAATATATATGAATGTATTGTTAGAGAGCATTCGTTAGCTAGTTATTGCAGAAATGGTAGATATATATTCCTAAATAACGAAGGATTTTTTTGAAAATGAATTTGGTAAGTATTTTACTTATTGTATTACGTTTATGCGGATTTGTTGCTACTTGTAGGAAGAAAATTAATATTTTTTCTTAGCAGTAACCCTCATTTTTGTGCCTATTTATCGTTTGTGATTTTTCGCGCTCCTCTATGCTTCTGAATGCCGTATTTTTTTAAGATAGAATGGAGTGCAATTTTAGGGGCGTATCATGAGATGTGAAGTAGTTGAAGAAATGGTATTGACGGAGAAGATTAAAAGTAAAAGAATCAAAATACCAAACCCAAAAGGTTATTACAAGCCTGAATGAAAATCTTCAAACTCACCACTTCTTGTATATTTTAAGTGAATCAGGAGGTCCAGGGTGAAAGAGAAGTATGATCGCCAACGCCCTGTAGTGACGGGGCATCTAGAAGAAAAAGGAGTGTAGTTACTGAAAAATCTATGTTGTGGAAGAGATTGTATTTTAAAGCGGGAACTCAGTTTTTGGATACAGTCTAAAAGTCCGAGGGTGAGAAAGACCTTTTTTAACAACAAATAAGGCAGTAATTCAGTCCATTTCTCATGCCTGTTCATATACTAAATCTTCCAAATATTAAATCTTGAAGTAGTAGGGAAATCAACAGTGGCTGGATACAAGTATTGTAGTCACAGGGTCTTACCACAAGTGTGTTTTGGTGTGGAACAGTGCTCATAAAAATAGAAGTTGTCTTTTATAACATAGTCAGTGTCATACACAAGATTTATTTTCTTAAATATTATATTGCGCAGGTTTTATTTTTGCACACCAGCTTCATGTTTTGTACTCTAATCGTTTTCTGTGTTATTTTTGTTTTCAGATGTGGTCTTTTAATAACAAAAGAATGCTACATCGTAAGGATATTTCGATTTTAAGGGTAGGTTTCCGCTTTTAAATATTGAGATGTGATGGCCCAGTAATAGAAATTTGAAAGGTTACCCTCGTGCAAACTTTGATGTCTAACTAGCCTGAGTTTTCGGGGAGTGCGAATTAAGTCTGCAGATACTTAGTTGAATATGCCAACTACTGAGACGTAGTTATACCGTGCCTGTTCTTAAACCGTGTTATACTTTTATATGAAACAGGTATTGGTAATCATGACACCTACTGCGTAATTTTTGAATATTTGGATAGTAGCGTTAGTATAAAAATTATTAAACCTTCCATTAGTACAAACGTAAGCAGTTTCACTTATTTCTACGAATATTTCATTCTAATTTCTGCATTCTAGTGGTGGGAATGATGGTCATAGCTTAGATATCATTTTCAGACCCGCCCATTTTCCGCCTTTCAGTTTAATTTTCAATGCACCCGTTTTTCTTTGTGTATGGCCTTTTTAAACTATGGTTAGTTGAATAATTGCCAATAATGATTAAGCAAAAGATGCTACTATTAAAGGGAAATGCTTCTTGTAAAAGCGAGGAAAAGCGTTGAAAAATATACTGTAGAGCCAAATCATAGTTGTATGATTATGATATATGACAAATTGACCTTAGCCTTCCTCTCGACCTTCATAAGAAATACATGCAAGACAATAACAGGTTGGAAAATTTTGCTTGTCAGCCTGTGCTTTTTTAACTTAGAAATATTTTTTTAAAAATTGTTATCGGTATCTTTACATAAAAGACGAATAAAGTGCGTCTGTACCCTAAAAATGTGTGTCAAAATTTGGGTGTGTTTCCCCAATTTACTCTAATTTGGAACTTGTTAGCAGAGATCTGAAACAATTTGGCGATTTGGTAGTTATTTATCCAGATTTTCAGACATTAATTATTGGCAATACAATAGCGGAATTAACACCACCTGGACACGCAAACCAATTTACAGAATCAGTTGCTAGACAGCATGCACTACTATTTTGTTTTGTTTTGTTTTTAAGGTCATTGTTTCTCAGTAACTGGGGCCCAAACGGAGACCTTTAGAGAGACTTTGTTTTGGCAGTGGGGCGTTTCTTGGTCGTATGCACTTCCTGACATCGACCAATGACTTGCTATTTTTATGTATCAAAAGTATTTCAATGTTAAAAAATAAAAAATGTTAAGTTTATTGCAGATTTCTTGCCATGCGATTGCTGCAAATCAAATAGGTCAATATGGCATAAAGAGATTTCTCTTCAAGAAGGAATGAGCTCTCATTCTGCAGCTCAGTAACGAGCCCAGATGCGGATACTCATGGAACTAAAACCTAAAATCAAATAGAAGCGGGAGATGGGGTGAAGTATAGATAAATGACAGCACAATAGCACAAATATTACCTAACATTAAGTGAAAATGAGTTAAGACGATAAGAATAGCGATAAGAACTTTTATGGAATTTTGTAAATAGAATTTAATTTTTTTGCAGTTCCCTTTGTATTACACATTATTGAGTAAATGACATTTGCGATAGACCTTTGGTATATATGCGTATTTACTAAAANTAAAATCAAATAGAAGCGGGAGATGGGGTGAAGTATAGATAAATGACAGCACAATAACACAAATATTACCTAACATTAAGTGAAAATGAGTTAAGACGATAAGAATAGCGATAAGAACTTTTATGGAATTTTGTAAATAGAATTTAATTTTTTTGCAGTTCCCTTTGTATTACACATTATGGAGTAAATGACATTTGCGATAGACCTTTGGTATATATGCGTATTTACTAAAACTACAACAGACAACATTTCAGCCACGGTCATGATTGTAAGTACGTAAACCTTACTGCCCGTAATCTTAGCTGCTCAGAAAAGGAAATAATTTTTTTATTATTGTCAGTGCTAGAAGGTATGTATCCGATCACCATATAAAATATTTTAGCCAGGCTAAGCAGATGTTGTTACTTTTCAGTGCAAAATCTGACCTGCATTGTTCAGTGTTTAATAATTGGCCCCAACAGGAGTAATATGTTTTGGTTATCATTACCACACACTGCCAAGATGAACACGTATTAATAACGGTGCAATATTTGGGGGTTTTCTTGCCGAGTTGGTTAACAAATTTGGTCTCTACAATGTCATTTTACTAACTTTATAGATCTAAGACTTTTAGGGGTTTTTTCGCTTAAGTAGTTTGGTTATTAATTTTTGACTATATGCCTTACATTGTTTGCCACTAGACCTGTGCAGTGGAGTTTTTTTAGAGTCCAGACCGTTTTTTTTGAAGAAAGGATTTGGAGAGACAATTATTGACTTTCATTTGTTGGAAGCTTTATATGTGTTTGATAAAGATCGGTTTTGAAAATTACGTAAAAATGATGCAAACAAGAAATGACAACAGAAACCATATTTCTTAGTATGGTCCCCCTTCATGCCAAATACTCCCATTTTGAAGAAAAATAACAAGAAGTGTATTTGAAAAGACGTTTATAATTTTTCTTATTTTACCCAGGAGAGATAACAAATAGGTTTACTGAGACTCAGAGAATTTATGGTATACATTGTTAATTAAAAGTTAGAGCTGTGGCGTTCTGAATGCCACCAGAAACAACACTAAATTGTTTACAAACCAGGGACAATACTATTAGCTCCAGATACTTTAGCAGAATCTGTCCACTTAATTATTTTGTTTTTACTGTTTTAGATTCCTAGTGAAGAACTAAGGGATATCCTTGAGCAGGTAAGCAGTCATCTAAGTACTGCTGAAGTTTTAGATTCGAAGCAAATAACTAAGGGATAAGTATGTGCATGTTAATTTAAATGAAGTTTTAGATTGCCAGTAAAGAACAAGTTTTTTAAGGAAACAGATTTTCTTTTGATTTAGTGTACAGACCATTTGTTCACAGAATTCGGTATATTTCTTCTTGAGATACCAGAGGTTGTTATGGCAGGAACTACTAAAGTGGAACAAACTTTTAGTCAGGATTGATCCATAGCAAGTGCATACAGTTATTCAGTTTACCCATCCTATCTCCTCGTTATTTCATTTTATTTTAGATGGCACGTTATAGAGTACAAGGGTGGGAATTTGCACTTCCTACCGATGTAGATTTTCTTGCAAGGTAAGCACCGAGATCTATCTAATTTTACTATAAATACAAGAATTTTGCGCGAGACCATTTCGCATACACATAACTCATACAGAGCATCACAATATATCAAACATTATAACCAGAGTAAGAAAATAACACATCCCTCGTTTCTCACCCTCTTGTTTGGTTACTTGTCTGTTTTCTTTTGAAATGCCATTTAAACAATTCTGATTGTTTGATTCTCATAAACACACTCTGCCTACATCTGTAATTCCTTAAAAATATGCCCTAAATCTTCCATACTTCCTTATTTTGTTTGAAGGTTGCTTTCGATAACAACGAGTATCAATATCGTCCGTCAGAAATGGGTAATTGTTTTTAAACAATAAAATCATATTTTGATTATCGTGTGACATATTCAATGGATGTTGAAAAGTTCTTCTTTGCGTATGAAATGAAACTTTTGTGATTCTTTGGAGTGTCATTAAAAGTGATCTACAATCTTCTGAAAATTTTCTTATGAATTGGAGCAAATCTTGTGGACCGTGATTCAGGAGAAATATTACCTTCGTTGCTTTCCAAAAGAAATTGAGCAAAAAGAAACAGTATTTTTTTCAGCTGTGAGTTTCTCATATCGTAAACATCATGAATACCAATACTCAAGCCAATCCACATGGTGGCAGCTGTTGTTAGGATAGATGATGGTAGAGTGACTTCCTGTACTTATTCAAATTGAACTTTCAAGTAATGGTATACTTACTTTACAGGCTATCGCAAGAAGAAATAATCCAACGCAGTCGGGTAACCGTAAGTTGTCAAAAGAACTCCCTTATGCCTAACAATACGTCAGTCGAGCAGGCGTCCAGGCACTGTTGTAAAGAAGAAATCGTAGAATGTTTCCCTTATATCTTAACGAAGACTGTGTAGTGAAAAAGAAATGAGCATACAATATAGGTTCAAATATATTTTAGGTACTGGAAGATTGAGTGCCCTTGACTTGCTAAAACTGCTTAATAGGTAAAAAACTTTCAAGTAAAGCTTCATGCTTAGCCTGTTGATAAAGATTAAACACCTACCCCCTACATACCTAAATTTTATGAAAGGTAGCCCGCCAGACACAATTGGACAAGGAACAGTTATCGTTAGTGTCTGTCTTTGTGACAAAGCCAGCCTGCCGCCACCAACGACTCTTTCCATACGGTAGTGTCAGCCAGAAGATACCAGAATCTCATGTAGCACTGGTTTCTATACATGTATACGACAAAAAGCCGTACAATATATTGCCTGATAATACCTTGATATAAATGCGAAGTATGCAATGAAACAATCACTTCAAATTACCATGCCTTATACCGAGTGCAAGAAGAAATATTTGTTTATTGCAGGGCTGTATATCAAAGAAACTCTTATAATTAGGCCATTTCCCAATATATATGATGGTTTAAAAAAACCTCTAACCACATGCTTTGGTAAAAGTTCACCTTACCGACGAGGACTTGTTACCTAGTTTTCGATTTTCAGTACTCTGGTTAGTGGTTACATCAGTTTTATAGCTTTGCTATTTTTTTATCGACTGAGATAACATTTTTTCACTTATCCATGTTTTTCTGGAAAAATTTTAGGTATCAGGAGGTCGTTAGGATGCAAATGATAGAATGGGAGGTGAAATATAAAAGGTAGCAATTTTCGAAATCATACAATACACGTATGGATATTTTTAGAGATACGTTGTTGGCCGCTCTAGGCAATATTTTGATTTAGACTATTATATTAGCAAATATATTTAATTTAATTAAGGTTTAAATCTAATTTGTTGACTAAGTAATTTAGTATAGATATGACCACCCCCCCCCTCAATATTTTATTTAGGATATTAAATCAGCAGATTTACCCGTCGTGGACCAAATAAAGAGCAATATGAGAATTTTTTAAGCTTAGGCCCGATTCCTATTAAATGGCACAGGGTATTTTAGAAGAAAACATTGAAGTATGAAGAATTAATTATGTTAAAATTTGTCAATAAACCATTTTCTTACTTTACCGAACGGGAATTTTAGGTATCCCACTTAATAGAAATTTGCCCTTGTCAAAGGCAGGTTTCCTCCAGCTGCGCCATCGCAAAATACAGGCATACAGTGTTATCAGTCACTTAATATTCAAATGGTACAATTGGTGGATTGAGTGCAGTCCTTTCGATAAATATGTCTACACACTCCTCCCTCTTCTCCCTTTTACACCCGGTCAGTATTGTTGCATCAAGGGTGTGGTTTGATGAAATTGATAATGTACTTTATATCTTTCATATATTCCTGCTGCGTTGTTGTATCATTTTATGATGTATTTGAACTTAGATTGGCAAAATTACTTTCAAGATATTATATGATAAATATAGTATTTTAAATACATCGAGGCAACTGATAAGTTTACAATTTTCGAGCGTTGCCAAGTTCATTTTGGTATTAATATTTCACGGATTACGCAAGTTCCACTTCTTTACACTTTCCATCCCTCTTATGCCTGTTGTCGGTGAATGCTTTTATTGCTCTGGAAAGAATAAAGGCTATTGTATTCATAATATGATTGGTCATCCTATGTTTTTTTGGTTCCAGCATTAATAGGTTTAGTTATTTGGTTGCATATGCTTTTCAGTACTACCCCTGTTAGTTCTGTTGATTTGTTGCTACTTACGTAGAAGCATTTAATGTTTTTAGAGGTACAATCATTCAACAAATGCCAACATAAACATGTTTTCCCGTTTCTGTAACTGCCTAATTCAAAACATTGTTTATTATTTCCACTCGATACACCTCATCGTTTTTTTCAACCGCATTTATATCCTGTTGAAGTTAAAAATGGGTGCTACCATAACATTCGTTTCTTCCAGAACTTTTTCGCCAGTACTCATCAGAACCAGGGTTCGTCATGGTCGAGATGCAATGTTTGTTTATGATACTAAATCTGATTTTATGCATTTAAGTGCATTTTTTCACGTTTACTTAAAATTAGATTCGCCTGAAAATTGGCACTATTTTATCGTTTACATTTGCAGTTCCTGTAACCTAAAATTTCCCGTTTATTACAGTGTATGCGAAAACCATGGACTGCCATATGAATCATTTAAAGATAGCTACGTTTTACCAGGATTAGATAGCACATTACACGGGAAAAAACCATTTCGATCACGAAGAAGTGCACACACTAGAAGGATATCTTCCGGAGATAACGAGTCGCCAACAAGGTCTCCGCAGAAAAAAAATGTATCTAAAAGAAGTAGGACTAAATCAGGCTCAAATTTTATTTTATCTCCAGACAGAACTAGTAGTAAAGAAATAACAGAAACTGCAAACAAAATAAATACACATGAAAAGGAAAATACAATGACTTGTCCCAACAATGTGATAGTTAAAGAGGAACCAATGGAAATTCTTGATATTGTTGAAGTTTCAGTAGAGAATGAAACTGCTGTATCGTATAGTAATGTAAGTCAAGATAATAACTTAGCAAGTGAAAGTCAAGAAGCCTTTATTCCTCCGGCTGCACTTGGTAAGGAGCCTTCGAGCAAACCACCATCAGAATTTTTTAAACAAGAAGTGAGGAATTTTGTCAAAGAAACATTGAGATCGACAGTACTCAGTTTGGAAGAAATCAAGCAAGTTCTCGAATTAAGACAACAAGGTATAAGTTGAGAAAGATTTATTTCTTTTTAAGTTACTACTCGTATTTGCCAAAGCAACTAGTTTTCAATCTTTACAAATTTTCTTCAGTATTGGAGAGGTAAGGCTACAACATAGTGATAATTTATTGTTTGTAAATAACTTGAGAATTTCTGTTTTACGATTGTTTGACATCTTCAGTTTCTCTTTTCTTTTATTATTAAGAGTTTATACTGTTGGAGAACCCAATTTACATTTATCGATTGCCGTACTGATATCTTAAATGAAGTCGATCAACAATATATTGAATGAGAAGGATAAGCTTCCCTTTTAATATGCTAAATCATTAAAACTCAAATATTAGCTATGCAGCACTAAAGACCATTTTAAGACTGCACTGGGGAAAAAACGGTAGAAATTATGTAAGGAAAGTGAGAAATCCGGGCAATATGAGAGAAAAGCTCTACAAGAAGTCCACGCCCACCGGTGAGCAGATTTGATGTTTGTTTGACTTTGTAATTTACTCATGGAAGGATGCCTTATTGGTATTAATAACATGAAATATCAGTTAGCAATTTTTATTTTAAGATCTCTATTTTATTACATTTTGGCACAAAGCAAGGCTTAACACGTTGATATGTCATTGTGTGCTGCGTCATCCTAAAAAGCACTTAAATTTAGGTTTGATGGTAATTACTTGGATAATATTTGCATATTCTGAACATTTTAATCAGGCGTATTAGATCTTAATCCATTGTTTTGAAGGAATACACCGGCATAAACATTTTGGACTGGGTGTCTAATTGATTTAAATATTGCTTGTTATTCTGTGACTAAGTTGGATAGGTATTATTACATAAAATGGCTTTTATATCTTGGCAAAGTTAACTGTACAGTTAATTCAATAATAATTGGAACCTAAGGGACTGCTCAAAATCAAGCGCTATATTCTTAAGCATCCAATAGAATAAAGGAATAACCATAGGAATTCCTACATGCTGTTCTACTTGGAATACTATCTGGACAAAAGGATTATGTAACCTGCGATATAAACTTAATAATGGTGATGAATTGAAAAACACCCTAGATCATCTCTGTGCTGGGATTGTACATTACAATCTTGTTTTGCAATTGGTCGATTTTTNTTCTGTGACTAAGTTGGATAGGTATTATTACATAAAATGGCTTTTATATCTTGGCAAAGTTAACTGTACAGTTAATTCAATAATAATTGGAACCTAAGGGACTGCTCAAAATCAAGCGCTATATTCTTAAGCATCCAATAGAATAAAGGAATAACCATAGGAATTCCTACATGCTGTTCTACTTGGAATACTATCTGGACAAAAGGATTATGCAACCTGCGATGTAAACTTAATAATGGTGATGAATTGAAAAACACCACAGATCATCTCTGTGCTGGGATTGTACATTACAATCTTGTTTTGCAATTGGTCGATTTTTCTATTTCCCATAGCATCCGATTTTTTAATTTATCTATGTATCATTCTATCCATCCATCCATCCATCCATCCATCTATCTATCTATCTATCTATCTATCTATCTATCTATCTATCTATCTATCTATCTATCTATCCATCTATCTATCTATCTATCTATCCATCTATCTATCTATCTATCTATCTATCTATCTATCGATCGATCAATGTCGATGGATTGCTGAATCGATCTAACTACGAATTTGCATTATATTTGTTATTGATTGGCGTTTTTTGGTGTTAATGGATATTGGTAAATGGGTGTTATTTCAGGAGTTTAATGAAATATGCAATACAATCTGTCATTTTATTGCCGTAATTTTTATCTTTGGTATGGATAGAATTGTCGACTTTGGGGGATTAGTGAGATTAATATGAAAAGGGTTAGCATACTATTATGTCGCTTTAAATGAAGCGTTTGTTGAAGTCAGTCAGTTTACTTGCAGGAAATAAAATTGTCTACCAAACTGAAACCTTGTTTTGTTCTGCAATGTAAAAACTTTTCTTTCGACCGTTTTTTAAAGAGCCCGGTAATATTCTTTGTGCTGGTGTATCTGATCGGCTGTTAGAGAAGTGCATTCTTGAAACTGGTGCAGAATGTCTCGAAATAAAGGTATGCTACCATGATTTCTTAATAGTTGTTACCATTGTGTTGTTAAAGTGGGGTTAGCCAGTGGCAATTATCCTGTTGATAAATGTGCTCTGACCAACTTTACATGGTAAACAGTTTGGGCTTTTTCTATTAGTGAGCCAATTTTTAATGGGCTTAGCAGGAAATTTTAGGTGCGTCATCCAGAATCATTCTTCAAACCATTGCTTGATTGCTGTTGGTTTTCATAACCTGTTTTTTTGTTGACCTCAGGCATTCGTTCGTATTAAAAGACGATAAATAAAATCTTTTTTTGTCTAGCACTAGGAGATTTCCCCCATGAAATGACTTACATGCAGTCTTTATTATGATCCTGTTGTAATATCCAATGATTGTTATTTTTTGTTTTTTAGCCATAGATAAAACTGTTATGAATTCTCAGTGATTGCTATTGGAGTGTGTGAATCAGTAAAGTTTTATGCTGCTTAAACAATTTTTGACTGTTTGCTTTAAGTGCCATACGCTGTCTTATCATTTAAGGTATAATCTGATTTTTTAATAATTACAAATTTTAAAAATCGGTAATCAAATGTTTTTTTACTTCCTGCAGTGGCCAGACAACACAGCCATTTTTTCTCAAAACTGCAAATTCTATGGTTATCGACAAGTTGGAGGTTCGACTGATAAGGTACAGCATTGTCGTATATTTCCTATTAAAGATTAACTTCTAATTTAACCCCACTAAACATCACCATTTAAATACCGTAATTGATTTAAAGGTGCCAGTATCTGAGAAAAGTAGTAGTTTGAAAAACTATGAAATATGTCATATAATCTTTTAATGCAATTTTTTTTTCCAAAATTAGACATGCCGTAAGGTAAAATATATGTGACTATCATCAATTTTCCGCAAAACGTTCTTTCCACTATGTCTCGAGATTATGATTATATGTTAACGTAGTTTGCTTTTTTTCTTTTTAATTCACACCAGAAAACCGTTTTTACTTTGCAACGTGAGGTTACTCTGTTTTCATGAGCAACTTATTTGGTAAAACATATACGGGTTTTCCGATACACTCTGCCAGTCACAGCAATAAATGCATGGACCCAAAGTTACTTAATCAAACTAGGACACCGCCACTCTGCCCTCTTTAAATGCAGACATATTACAGTAGACAAAGACATCTATCGTCTGGTTTGAAAATGCTATCAGCGCATCAGTAGGTTGCTGTACCTTATTACGTATTTAGATTCAACGTTTTATATATCTCTCTGTGTGTCTGTCTGTCTGTCTGTCTCTCTGTCTCTGTCTCTCTGTCTCTGTCTCTCTCTCTCTCTCTCTCTCTCTCTCTCTCTCTCTCTCTCTCTCTCTCTCCCTCTCTCTCTCTCTCTCTCTCTCTCTCTCTCTCTCTCTCTCTCTCTCTCTCTCTCTCTCTCTCTCTCTGTCTCTCTCTCTCTCTCTCTCTCTCTCTCTCTTTCTGACTTAGTTACTTAGTCTCCTCCTGCCATTGAATTGGAATTTCGTCTGTAAGTACGTCATTTGGTGATCTAACCATTACGTGAAAAAGTGAGTGTGTGTGTGTGTGTGTGTGTGTGTGTGTGTGTGTGATTGTGAGTGAGTGAGTGAATGAGTGAGCGAGTTTAAAGCAAGATAAAACCAATTAAACAAAAACAATAAGTATAAAAAACATTTCCCATAACAAGTGATCATGCCCACTATAAATGTTTTTGCCCGTAATTTTTTGCCTTACACTTACCTACCCCCCAAAATACATATTTTGCATAGCAGCTTAGAATAAAACTGAAAAACACGGTATTTTATCGTCTGAGTTGTTTTTCATTTTAGTTCCGTTCGGCATTATTCGATTTCTTCAAAGTAACCTTTGCAGTAAAGCGACAAGACTTTTTCATTTACTTAAAGCGCATCTACCCGGACGATGAGCCAAAACCTTCAATGTTTGTACGAACTGTTACGGTAAGTAATAAGACTTAAATGAAATATTTTATTAGAAGCAGCCTTTTGCATATTTTGTTAACTTTTCCGTCACCACTAGCTGGCAAAGATAAACGTACCATCCAGAAGCACATTAGACCTGCACTTACAATTAGCGATACACAATTTTCAACCAGCAGAAGATTTTGCTAAAAATGTACTGGTCGAATTGGTAATAGACCTTTCAGACGTCTGAATTAGGGAAGATTAAAAGGTTGCTTGACATAAAAGTTATTGCTTTTACCACATATTGTAAAGCTTTACTCACCAACTCACTGACATCAAGAATTGCATGCCTTGTGTATAACAGTAGCTTTATAGGCAACCTGTTAGTGTTAAGATATTGCATACCGTGAGCAGCGAACACTCGAGCCCATTGCTGCAACAAAATTTTCAGATTGATGAAGTTGAGCTCAAAGATCAATGAGCCAACTATAAGTTTTATGAAATAAAAGGCATTTTGTTGTCGCTGTTTACTTAATCCTGTATACTCCAAAGTTTTTTTCGCTTAGAATACCTTTCACAAGTTTTGAACAAACAATTGATTGGAAAGAAAGAAATTGCCTAAAAGATTTGATCACGTGCTCCACACTTCAAGCACCAACCATTTGCCAGAATAGTTAACATGTAAAATATAACTTTAAGCTTGCCCTCGTTTTGATGCTCTTCGTGAAATAGATAGCTTTGATTAATATTGTATTTAAAAATAGAATGGATATCAGGACTAATAAAATTCATTTTAATATTCACTTTTAGGAATTTTGTGAATGGTATGGAGGTGCCTGGTATATACGTGGGACGTATAAATTAGCTTTTCCGGAAAAGTCCTGACAGTGCCATGAAATAGTGAAATATCAATTTTGTTGAAATGCCAGTCTCTGACAAGACAGCAGCGCAGATTTGTTAAATCCGTAACAACTTCACAAATACGTCATTTTTGAACTGTATAACAATAATACGCATGTTTACAGTTAAAATTAGCAGCTTGCTTTAGCAAGTATTTTACTCCTAGAAACCAACAGTATTTTAATAATTATTTGCGTTCTTTTACAAATATGTGCACACAACTGTAATAAATAAAGTAAAATTAATCACCAAGGAAATGCGTATGCAACGGCATGTTGCTTGTGAACCAGTGATCCCTTTCACATTACTTCCATCAAGAGCATTATTTGTTAGTTTTATATTACGTTTTGTAATAACGAAATAAAAACCACAAGTTTTAACTGAAGAGAGTGTAGCTCTTGCCTTGTATTTCGACCCTTATGCATTTGTGTCACAACTTGAATGGCAGAATAAGGCAACATATTTGATTTCAAGAAGGCCAGACGTACTGCTGGAAATTTTGAGCTTTGTTACTTTTTTTTGGCAGGTTTGTATTAACACTATATTTGATCATAGGGAGGCAAAGCTACCTATAATACCATGCAATCATTTTGACAAAATTTTTTCTCTAATGAGCACAATATGATCTGTGTAATAAAAGGCATTCATGCCAATGACAAGCGTTGGTGATAAAAATGTGCCGGATAATTGTATTTGATTGGTGCATTTTTACTCCCTTAGTTACGGCAGCAAAATTATACGAGAATTAATACTGTATTACTGCCATAACACGGTCCGGAATCAGTTGATTTCACGCCGTATTGAGTGTCAAATTTTTAGGTTATCTTGAGGGTTTAGTCTTGTTTATGATGATAAGGTGCGTAAGAAATAAAAAGGAATACATCACCAGCTAATGAATACAGAGGCATTCTTAACTCCTTGTCAAAAAAGGATCACACAAAAAATTTCACAGTTTATTTCAATCTAACTGTGCATGGCGGCCATCTCGTAGACTGAAAGCGGGCAATAACCTCGGGTAATAGAGTAAGACGTATGAGGGGCACATAACCCCTCGCTTTAAAGTCATGTTACAGAAACACTAAAAGGATTTACAAGAGGAAATTAAGTTATTCGAAGAGGAGCCACTGAGATGGAGCTCCGTTTTGAAGTTTAGCAGCGAAAGTTGAAAAGACGCTGCTTAGTGTATGTGTGTGTATGTGTGTGTGTCTGTCTGTCTGAGGATGGGGAGGGGTCACAACACCTCGGAAGACACGGCAGATGAAAGAAATGCTATTCTCCCAGGTGTCGATGATGTTGACGATAATGTTGAGTTAAAGAAAGGAGACCGTCGTCAACCAGAAGACCTAGACAGACCCACTCATACTTGTAGCAAACTTAATGCCAGGGTGGGTTTACATTCCCGAATAGAAAAAGGTGATCGAGAAACATCGACTGGGAACCATGAGCGAAAATGAAGAGTTCTTAAAGACATTTTTTCTACGGCCTTGTTGTAGTGGAAACACTACACGATTCGTGCAACGACATGGATTTCACCAGACGAACGTACAAAGAACCAGATTGATCGCTCTGTAATTTGAAACACTTTCAAAAGACCACTACAAAATTTTCCAAGTTCCGAAAAGATTAGATATTCGACCAGACCACCACCTAGTTATAGCTGATAAGACTTTTTCAGTTACTTAAAGCGCATCTACCCAGACGATGAGGCAGAACCTTTAATGTTCGGACAAACTGTTGCGGTTCCCATGAAAACTGAAGCTGCGAAAATCTTCTTAGCGACAACCAAATCCCCCACAAATAAGATATCTTACTTTTAAGAGATAAAAAAATAAGGTTTCAAGTGTAAGTTTCAAATAAATTCCTGCTGCTGGCAGATATAAATGACAGATACAACAGTTGAACATGAAGAATATGTACATTGAAAATTAACTTGAATAAACACTGGGGAGAAGAACTATAATCAGGATGCAAGAACTCTTTACCAACCAAGAACTGTAGAGACAAACGTAGAGCCTGATGAAGTCCAGATCAGAAAATGGAAATGGCTGGGAGACACTCAAAAGAAACCTTTCTACTTCATAGTTGCCAGTCTCTGAGGTTGAATCCATAAGAAAGACGCAAGCAACGGAGGCCATGTTTTACGTAGAGGAAGTGCATTGGGATCGAAGCAAAGAACTGTGGATACCTCGGAGGGCACGTCAAAACAAATGTACAAGATTAAATAAGATAGAAAGATATGGTTGGCAGCCTATGAACCACGAGGAGTTAAAAGGATTGGATAAGGAAATATACAATATAGTTTAGTGCGCATAATTAAATAGTATACGAGGTTAAGCAAGATTATTAATGATATTGTTAAGCGAGATTGCGTCTGACAACGAACGTTTTACACAAAAGAACTACACTTAAAACCAGAAACACGGTAAAGCAAATACTATGCACAGCTGGAGGGATGCCTTGTAATAGAAAGTAGTCTGTTTCAATGAATTTTTGAATCACCAAGACCACTTTTATAATAATAAAAGTACCTAGTTTAACTTGGTGGTTCCAAGAAAGTTAATCGTGGTAGGGAAAAACGTACGTGTACATCTACGGCCGAAACAGAACCATAGCACTTAATATTGTTTTATGCTTTATATTTATATTTATATATATATATGTTTATTTATTTATACATAGTATTTAACTACAATTAAGGTGAACAAGAAGGATTTCTGACTAGGATTATCACTGGGTAAATACAATAGAAATAGGAAAAGAAAAAAAATGTAGCTGTACTCTCATAGTCGAATTTGGCAAGTCAGTGATACGAATATTAGGAGAAGGGACTAAAAATAGATACTGTAGTACGCTTAGGGCTTTGGAATAGGGAAAACAAAAACAGAAAAATTGATAAGAAATTTAGATAACGAGCCTGCAGAAAAATGTTATATTTTCATTGTGCTTGTTAGCTTGTTAATACAAAAAAAAGCACATTAATGGATGTATGGAATGGAGCTGTATAGGTGGCAGGAAAAAGGAAGTTACCAAAACCTGTCAGTGTAGTAGGAAGTCTCGACAACGACTGCAAAACTAGAATAAGACCAGCAATAGGAATGGAAACATTTGAGGCCAACTGCATTTTAACACATCACTTTTTGGCCCCATTCTTTTTGTGATAGTCCTGGGCATTACCAATGCCAAGCAGAGACAAGGGAAAGGAAAGGAATTATTTGATGTATACGACTTTGTAGTTAAATAAACGACAAGCAAAAGCGTTCTACAGAAAAATGCAAATGGACGACAAAGTGATTTGGAACCAAGAGATGTGGAGGTGAATGCAGGGAAAATTGGGGAACTTCAATCTTTTAACAGAGGTGAGGATTGAAATTTAACAGAAATCAGTAGGAACACAAATAGACTCGATAGTAGCTTTATTTATTTTGAATCAACATTGGAACAGAGAGTAGATGGAGTGAAGGAATCAAAACGAAATTTTGAAACCTTGGAATTAATAGAAATCAGAAGGATAGGGTGATAACACAGTGCCTTCCAAGCTAAATGTGGAACTTACGAGTGCATTATTAGACCAGTAAACATGCATTGGTCTGGAACCTTTTTTCGTTTGAGGAAATACTTAAATTGTGCTTTGCAGAATACTAGGATAAAGAGGTTATGGTGAGTGATGAGCGAAGTAAGGAAAAAATTAGGCAGGAGCACATTTGCAGGCCTCATATGTACAAATAAAAAAAAGTTACGTTTCAATCTCCCTTCTTGACAAGAATAACTTTGTCTCATTCTGCTAGAGGTTTTTTAAGCCCTTATCGTATAAACTAGTTTTCATACTTAAGAGCTCTTGGTTTGTTGCAGCATTGACAATTTTATTGGTCTTCCCTTGTATATAGTTTTTCTGTCCTTGTATGCAACAGGAAGGGCATCACTAGATGAGTAGGTGTTACTGCAGTTCGTTCAAAGTTCTTATTTCAACCATACTGCAAAATTGATCTTTTTCTCTTATTTACTACCTCATGGTTCGATGGGTACCTTCTTTTGATCTTTTTTTAAGGGAGAGTTCTATTAGTAGATTTTTTTCAAGACCATAAATTGCTAAATGCACTGTTTTCCAGTCTTGTTCTCGTTATTGGCGAATTCTCTTGTTCTCCTCTTACTTAAACCATTTCTTCAGTTGTATGAAGGACTTTGCTATATAGAAGTCAGTCTCAAATATGAAGTTTTCATTCATTTTCTACTGACGGCGACACACTCTAATTGTGTTTTAATACACACCACCAATACTAGTAGTTTCCAGGATAAGAATCAATCAACTTCATCTGGACCATAAGCAACGACCAAAGAAACCCGCCAATGAAAAAATCAACATAGAAAACATACGCAGAAACACCGATATCAAATACAATTACCAAAGGCTCTTGCAAATTAATTTGGATCAACAAACTACAGATCCCAATCCCAACAAAGCTCTCTCAAATCTGCTCACATGTATAAAAACCTCTGCAAAAGAAGCAGCTGGCACTGTCAAATACAGCAAAAAATCTAAAACACTCGATCCGACTGTTGTTGAATTATCGGAACAACAAAAATCGCTCCGCCTAAAAATTTACCAAAAAGGTGTTAGTAGAGATACCACTGAGCTCCGCAAGAAACGCAACGATATCTTGCGCCAAATCAACAAACGACTGAAAAACATTGCCATAGAAGAAGCAGACAGCCTGGCAGATGAAATCGCATCTACTGATGACAGTCGTAGAATGTTCAAAGCCGCAAAGAAACTTCGTACCATGAAACCGACACCAGCCATCATCGTCCAGAATGAAGAAGGCAACTTCATGGGCTCAGATACAAACAAAGCACAAATAATAAAAGAATGGTTTCAACGACAATTCACTGATGATACTGACATCCCACTAGAACCATTTGAGGGAAATCCAAGACCACTCAATAAACCGATCACTGTAGCAGAAATAGATATTGCCATCAAATACCTCCAGAATGATAGAGCAGCCGGTCCCGATGACATGAACAATGAGCTATTTAAGTACGGTAAAGAAGTCGTTGCCGCCCCACTTGCCAATATATTCAACTCAGCCTTTGCTCAACATACACCGATTGATTCGCTAAAGGAAGGCATCTTGATAACCATACCAAAGCCAAAAAAACCTCAAGGCCCCCCTGCAAACCTCCGTCCGATCACACTACTGAACAGCACAAGAAAAATTTTATCCACCATTACTCTGAATAGAATAAGGGATAAAGTAGACAAATATACAGGATTACATCAAAGCGGATTCAAAAGAGGTAGAAGCTGTGCCGACATCGTCTGGGCACAACGCATGTTAACATCCGTCGTTCTTGCTAGAAAATGGGACTTCCACAAGATGGGTATCGATATGTCAAAAGCCTTTGATACCATCAAACGCAAACGTATACTCGAGATTCTTATACACGCAGGATGCAATGAAGACGAACTAAGACTTGTGCGTATACTACTATCAGGAACATCTCTTCGTGTTCGAATAAAAAACGCACTCTCCGATTCATTTGAAACCTCCATAGGATCACCTCAAGGAGATGGTTTATCACCAGTATTATTCACATGTTATCTCTCACACGCTCTAAGAAAAATAAGAAATAACTCCATCAGACCAAATCCTCTCGTTTCTTGCCTTGGTATGCCACTGGAAATGGAATATGCAGACGATATCGACTTTTTAGATGAAGAAAAAGAACCTCTGGAAAAATTACAAAAAATTGCTGCAGAAAAACTTAAAGAAGAAAATCTATTTATGAACGAAAGTAAAACTGAGTTTACACACATATATCTTGCCGAAATATCTGAAACTGATCCAGAAGGAACACCTATCCGAGGCTGCGAAAACTGGCGTAAGTGTAAAACGTTAGGGTCCCTGCTATGTAGTTCAGCAGACATCTCTGCCAGATGCATCCAAGGCAACATAGCATTTAAATTATTATCAAAAATCTGGTCTCGCCGCAATAAAATTCCGCTCAAAACCAGACTCAAACTTTATAACGCGTACTGCCTCTCCATCATGCTATATAATTGCGACAGCTGGGCTACCAACAAAGCTATGATGAATAAAATAGATATATGCCACCGTAAACACTTGCGAACGATAACAGGTCACCTATGGCCCAAAAGCGTAATCAGTAATAAAGAACTGTATAAAATCTGCCAAACGGATCCTATATCTACACTAGTAGCAAAGCGAAGATGGTCTATGCTAGGTCATGTCCTACGCATGGACATCAACACCCCCACCCAGAAAGCCCTTGAATTCGCCATATCAGGAGCAACGATGTATAAAGCCAGAATAGGACGTCACTCTACAAATCTTCTCAGCACCATCCGTGAAGACATCAAAAACTCCGGACTTGGGCAACTCTTTACCAGAAAACAGCTCCAGAGCCTAAGGGAAAAAGCAAGAGAGAAGAAGAACTGGAAACGTTTCAACGAAGGTCTGATTGCATCTATTGGATGTCCTCGACTACCAAAGAAGCAGAACACAGAGGATAAGTAAGTAAGTAATACTTGTGGTGTGTGTCCATTTTTGTCCAGAACATGTCTGCCAACCAGTGTTAGCATTGTTCTTTTTAAAAGATGCTGCTTTTAAAAGTTCCATTTCTGATGAATGTCTCATGATACACAAATTTTGGTTTGTCTTGTTCAAAATAAGGATTGAAAATGACTCCCAAGTACCTGAATATTGTGCTTTGTTTTTTTGTCCAGTTACAGTTGACAGTTCATATTTAAATTTCTTAACTTTTTCAAAAACATAGCAACTAATTGCTGTTGTCTGGAAGTTTTTATCAAAAGCTGCCAAATGTAATTTTGGAGACACTCCTGTTGTAGGCATGTAGGCTTAGAAAAATTGCACTTTTCTTTATTTTTTGCTTTTTTTCTAATCGGGTGATGTCATTACCTTTAATTTATTGCCCATTTCTTGTTACATTACCGATTGGTTCTCACCCACAAAGTGATGTTTCTAGACACAAATAACGTCATTTTAAAGTTTTCCAGCAGAGGCTACAATTTCAAATAAATCTGTATCGATTAGTACCTGTAGCTTTAAAAAATATACGATGACATTTTTCCCCCATTGAGTCTTGCCTTCTGTTAAACGGTAAAAATAGTAAAACGGGATTTATCTCTTTCAAAATGGAAGTTATATTCTTAGGTCAGCTGATGGATTTAGTTGACATCGATTTCTCTATAGACTAATAATTATCAGTGTTCTTCTTTATAGATTATTCACAATTTTTTCTTGAATGACACCTGCTTGAGTATTAAGTGGTACAATTACTTTCTGGCATTCCTGAGCTAATTTTTGTTGGAATCTTACATTATTAGACATTTTGTATTATGGAACGTAATGCACAGCTGATTACAACTTTGATATGTTAATCTATGTTATACTTTTCATTAAATAGCCTAGAAAATCAGCTTTAATTTATGATTTCTACCTGGCACCACGAATGGACCTTTCTTTAATTATTCTTTAATTGTTGTTTTATAGTGCAAAATAAAGGGTGTGGCAGGTGTTTTATCTTTGTTGAAAACTCCTCTTTTCCTCAACAGAATAAGTGTAAGATCAAGGTTTCCAAAGGCAAAAAAACTACAGAGAGCACAGTTAGAGCTGAACCGTTCAGAAGACGTAGCAAGAACAAAAAATTCTTCATGGTACAATAATTCAGTTGTCATCCTCTATAAATTGTAGCAAAAGAAGAAGCTTTTGGGGGCATTGAGTACAATATAATTACTACCGGTTCCTGTTTTGACAAGTTTACAATGACTATCCAACTTTTCTTGATAATATATGTTTCTCTGTCGAACTTTTTGGTTCTTCTGTTCACGATGGCTGTGCCCTTTAGGTTAATGTGTTGACATACATAAATCTTCACAAGGGTTCACAAGTTCAGTTTTTACTTTGGGGATAGAACAAATACATACGTATGTCAAGGTCCTTTTAAAACAGGTCAATTACATATAAATTCGCTTTTCTTCAAAACAAATTAAACTTACAAATACCGTTTTTGTTTTTAAAGCCACCTTTCTTTTATATCCTACAACAGTTTTACCGAAGTAAACGCGTGATTAATTCTCTTCGTAAACCAGCACTCTTTGATGTATAAAGCATCCACTGACTTTTTTAGTTATCTCGTTGGCATGACAAGATACCCTAAGTTAGTGTCTTGTGTAATTATCTTTCCTCAACAAGATTCTGATTCAAGAAGTTGTGGAGAATATTGTTGATGATTTAGGATGAATAGATTCTTCAAGAAAATAGAAAACTTTGAAATCCCCAGAAATGTCATATCCTTCTAGCAAGGATGACGGCCCTGTCACAGATATTGACCAAAAGCGAAAAAAAAAAGTTCCAGACAAAATCAAGAGATACATCCCTTTCCAGTACTATCTTTTTAAGAGGTGGCAATATTTTTCTGGTTGATTCCCTAAATGCTGTTAAATCACAGCCGCTCTGTCGACCATCGTAACTTAATAGAAAACGTTATTGCAAGAGAAAAAAGGTACAGACTACATAAAAACCTAGATTCAGCAGTATTAGTACTAAGTAAATAACGTTTAAAACCAACCCAGATGATGACCATGACTAAGACATTATCTGACTTCCGGACTAGACAAAAAAAATCCATTCTTCATTTTTGCTTCCTTCTTCTTCTTCACCTTCTTTCTTGACCTTTTAGGTCTCGATTAATAACGTAAAGCAGGGTTAGCCTATCAAATAAGCTTTTTCTTTCTGCTCTTTCTGGTCATATATTTGTAAAATTTCATTGCCTTCAAGTCCATCTTGGTATTTATCCAACGCCTGTCTTCTCTTTTCTCATATCCTACTTTCCTACATTCGTCTAATTGGTTTGCTTTCTCTATCCTGTATATATAACCTAACCGTCTTTGTCTAGCTCCTATCATTTTCATTACTCTAGCGTCTATCATTTTCATTACTATCCTCTTTCCTTCTAGTCTAGTTCTGATCTTAACACTTTAGAGTCAATTATAAATGATACTCTCTCTACTACCCATCTCAACATTCTCATTTTGGTTCTTATGCATTATGCATTAAAGTAATAACAATTAGCCCAGTAGCACACCAAGTCAGCTTTCTTCCTGTATTGGTGAGTAATTACTTTCCAAGACCGCAATTTTAAAGGCCACAAAAGTGATTCAATCACTACTTTTAATCTCTATACTTTGTGATTACCTTTCATTAGGAATCAGAGCATCTGCTTTATTTCATATTCTAGTACAAAGGTATGAAAGAGCTGGGTATAGCAAAGCTTGTACAAATGATAGATGAATTTGTAGCTACTTGATTTTCCCTAATATAGTTGTGGATGTCTATCTGCTATGGTTTTAACAAAGTATCTTGTGTTTTGCCATTCTAAAGAAATTGAACTCATCAGCTTAAAAACTGTCGCTGTTCCCCCTTTTACACATGGGTATTAAAAACTAAATTACTCGGTTGTCTAACCATAATCCAATTTTAAGTAGCCTTTTTACATTCTTAGGAAATTGGAAGTTTTTCTGGTTTTTGGTAGTTTCCTGCGTCTTTCAAGCAAAACTTGTTATTACAGTTTTTAATTTCAACTGAATTGAAACTTATTGAAATAGCATATTCTTGTTACCTAATATGCAAAGGTCACTTTAAGAAAGCTAACCGCTGACTTGACAGAATAGATAATCCAATAAATTTAGAATTAATGCAAATCAATCACGAAAGTATACTTGGCCACTACTTTCTATTCTAATATGGCTTTAGACCTTAAGCGGTTTGTTTCATCCAATTTTTATTGATATGACATGTAAGATAAAATTGAGTCAACACAGTTATTAAAAGTAGGCTGGACTTTGTGCAAATTTTGGAATCAGGTTTGCTATGAACAATCATAGTTAATAGCAATTCTAAAGCCAGGATTTTCACAATACTGACAGACTCTCTAGGCTAAAGATTGTAAAGATAGAAAGCTCAGTATACATTAATGAGTATTTATGTTAGTATGACATGAAGGGATCACTAGAAATAGCCTTAAAGGTGAAAGGTGTTTTTGTACGGGAGGATGTAAAGTCCCAAGATATAGAGTCTGTGTGCATTACAAAGGTCGGTTCCTCAAGTTTATTATAGGAACATTACAAAGTTGAATGTACTATTTTTCGTTTTGTCATAAATTTACAGAACTCTTGACTTTTATACTTTTACTTGCTAACATCTTCATATCCTGGAGATAAGTTTCTTTTTAATCGTGAGAAGGGTTTGTCGTTCAGCTACCATTGTCGCTTGTTCCTGTGTCCTAATTTGAATTTTGCAATTAAAACCAAATTTACTTTGGCTGAAACCTTTTTTGCCTGTTCTTGATAAGTTGACAAGGTCAGGACGCAAGTGTTTCTTCCTTAAACTGAATTTTATCAAGAAGAAAAATACAGGGAGTATTGAAGGCAACCAGTCGGTTGTTGTGATTGACAGAAAAAACAAAGAGAATTGAAGGCACTTTTTCCTCACCACTTCTTGTTACTGATTGTCCAAACCAGTAGAAGACCTTACACAAATTCTTTTAGAAACAATATAGAGGTGACAAAAATTGAATATGAAAGGCTTTAATGCTCCTGATTCAAAGGTAAACATAGCTCTGTCAATTTCTTAAAACTGTTTGATTTTCATGTTCCTCCCTTTGCATTCACCATTTGGCGATAGATGCTGCGCTTTTGACGAATTACAATTAATTTTGTTACTAGCTTTTGACTTCGTTTTGGCTGAACTCGACTAGCAAATATATTTTCCCTGTAAATACTGGTCACATGCTGTGATATTCTATGGATTAATATTAAAGAAATAAAACTTGTGTAACTGGCATCCTACTGGCTTTTAAATTCTAAAGGAGACAAACAAATTTGTGGTAACCACATTGATATCAACATAGTTTTAAATACTTTGCTCCAATATCTTGCTTTTAGGGAACAAATAACTCTCATCTCTCGGTAATAAACATAGGATTGTATTTTAGAATAGAAAAGTTTATTGATGGGTTCTTAATTCATAAGATTGTGGTGTGCTGAACCATTTTTTGACCGTTTTTGAAAATCGACTACTCTAAAAATACCATGAAGTAAATGAAATACCGGTAATAGTAAACAGAATGGCATCTTGATTTTGAAATTTTAAGTCGAATCAAATGACGTATTTTGACCTTCTTAACCCTATAACGCCTGGGCTTCACCAAAAACATTCGAAATGCTGAAATAGCTTTTTTTAGCATGCAAGGATCCCAAATAAGCAAAATTGGCTGTTGGAATAAGCATTTTTCAATCAGTTCTAATTTTAATTTTTGTACACATATGTGTACATTGGGCATTTAAGGAAAGAAAAATGTCTGATTTAAAAAGTATCATTTCTTACGTTTTTGTGGTTTTTTTATGCCAAAATACCATACTTTTTGAAGGGTAGAGGTAGGTTAAGACATGCTCATATAAAAACTGAGTTAATATCTTATTTACTACAATACTCATACAGTACCTAAGTACAAAAAAGTTTTCAAAATCTATTCCGTAGAAACACCATGAAATTCTAAGAAGCAATCAGTCCCTGTGACACAAAGGTAAACTTGGCATTTTGAACAAAGAAACCGTGTTCGTCGTCCACATCCTTCGTTTTTACACCTCTGAGGGTCTTTGTATTGAAGGGGCCAGTGCTTGATTTTGTCTAGGCGTATTGCATCAGGTACGGCGTTGGCCTTCAGTGGTCTAACCTTTTTCGCTACAGGCGGTTGAACTTCATCAGAATCATCAGTAATTATTTCATTGATCATTAGCGTTCTTCAGACGTCTGTCAAGAAATCAAGCAACGATCCTTTGCCTCCAATCTCAAGGTAAATCACAAAGCCGTTGACGACTGATAATGAAAAAAGATGAAAAGCGATGCGATGATACCACTTGCGGGTTCTCAATTTGGTACG
>RDPX01000002.1:7942372-7979260 GCA_003991215.1 Morbakka virulenta | reverse complement strand
AGATGAATGACCTTATTGCTGGCGCAGGTGAAATCCCAAAGTGGATGACAACAGGAAAAACGGTACTATGTCAAAAGGAGCCGAAAAATGGAACTGCCGTAGATAACTACAGGCCTATATCTTGTCTCCCACTGATGTGGAAACTTATGACAGGTATAATATCAAACAACATATATGAGTTCCTTGAGCGTGAAGGGAAACTCCCGCCTGAACAAAAAGGATGCCGTAAGAAAAGAAGGGGAACAAAAGATCAGTTAACCATTGATAAGACGGTCATGAAAGATTGTAAGCGAAGACAAACTAATTTGGGCATGGGTTGGATCGATTACAGGAATGCCTATGATATGATTCCACATTCGTGGATAATAGAAAGTGTCAAGTTGGCAAATATAGCAGATAATATAATTAGTTTCATCCAAAAATCAATGAATAATTGGAATGTAAATTTATCTGCAAATGGACAGTTTTGGGGAAACGTTCAAATCAGGAGAGGGATATTCCAAGGAGACAGTTTGTCACCACTATTATTTGTAGTATGTTTGATTCCTCTAAGTCATATTTTGAGGAAAGTGAAGTCTGGTTATTATTATTATTATCATTATTATCATTATTTTTATTATTATTTTATATCTGCTTTTGTAAGATGTTGTTCGCATAAGTAATTCTTCTGTCCGGTTTTAACCATGAATAACAGGAGAAATGTGCGAAGAAAAGAATAATTGTAAAGTTTATTTCAGAAAATAAATTCGACGTTTAAAATTATTATTACGAATATTTATTTACAGGATAGCCAACTCAAAAAATGATATATACAAATATATACAGTACATACAAGTTTGTTCTTCTATTTGGTCCTGCTTTCATAATACAGGACTATATCAAAGGAGGCTGACAATGCCTTCATACAATCATATATCCCTGGATGTTAAAAGAAGGGGAAAGGGGAATAAAATATATAAGTATTTATAAGCGAAAAACAATATAAAAACATGATAAAATTAAAGTAAGATCACTTTTCATAGAAACTTAAAAAATCGTGAACATTGGCGGAGCTTCACACATTTAGTGAAAGTTCTTTAAAACATTTCGCACCTTAATAGTAAAAACTCCTTTTGGTTGATTCTAGTTTTATTCTTGGAATTCGGATAATTTTTCCATTATTTCTAGTTCTGTTCTCCATGATATCAGAGTAGCTTTTCATTGAGCCACACACATTTCTATTTAAGATTGTATACATAAACACATATTTTCTTTCTCCATAGATCATCGATAGATGGCAGGGCAGCTTTATACACTGGCTTCGAAAGAATACTTTTTCAGCGGGAGTTTCTAATGACTGGATGCTTCTGTTGTACGTGTTGTTTGTGTTACAGGTAATTATTGAGCAGTACGTAAAGAGCGGCATCAACATTGACAGGTAAATCGAAATTGCTGCTTTAACGGTTAACTGTGGTCGCAGTCTCTGCAGTAGATTTAACCGTCCTGTCCCCTTCTTGTATGTTGCCGTTAAGTGATCTGCCAGGCTCAATGTCCGATCCAGTGTAACTCCAATATATTTATAAGATGTAGTGTTGGAAATCTGCTTATGAAGGTAAACAATAAATAGTAATTTGTTTTCGTCTTTTGGTGGGTACTGAAAATTATGCTCACTGTCTTTCCAGTTCTCATATTTTTAACAAGTCCATTTCCTTCCAACCAATCGGTTGCTCTTTTAAACCCACCCGTTGACATTTGTTGAACTGTTTCTATGTCCACTGCAGGTGTAAGTATGACACCATACATGAAGATTTTACATAAGTAGCATGCAATAACTTGGAACCCAGGAAAGGCTGATTACTGCAATACTCCTGCAGCAAATGTCAGGAATTAATATAGTCATAAAATGAAAATTACGGCAACAGAAGGCTAACATTCTAGTTAATCAGAGGACGATTAGTGTAGGGCAACAGAAAGAAAATTTTCTTTAAAAGCAAGGTAAAGGAATGGTTTGGTGTATTAATGCAACTTTTGCTCCCAAAGAAGAGGCCTTCTACGGAATAAGGGATTTTCCTAAGTTAAAAAGACTAACAAAACATTTGTTTTCATATATATCAATAAAAACACTGCATTTGTGCTAAACTCATATTTACAAATATTTGTAGTGTGGCAGGAATGACTAGCGTGGCAGAAATGACAGCCACGTCACAGCCTCGAGATCGTAATATTTCTGTTAAAAAACTGTGGCAGCATCGTTTGAACTGAGTTACTCTTGAATTCTTAAGGTTGACCTCAAATTATCAAAAATTTCCTTAACGAAAACATTGGCCCAAGTCAGTGGTGGAAACAAGTTGCGATAGTTAAGGAGAGCAATAGTACAATGCAACAATGACGGAAGGACTCCTTTAAATCTGCAGGTTAGTTTTTTGTTTTGACCTATCGAAACATCAATGGCGATCACTAGAAATACTACCCCCGGTTATGGAAACAATAGAATTTCAAAATGGATATACGTCACTAATCAATTCAACAGAAAGGATGTATCCTTAGGCTGCTATTGGTCGAATAAATATTGTGACGTATACTGTCATTTTTGCCACATTGGTCATTTTTGCCACGGCACAAATATTTTACACCACCACTAAGATGATGTCATGGGAAGTTAAACTTGATTCTGTCCCCTTCCACAACATGAAAACTGAATTATAAATAAAAGACTGACTTCATTTTAAGAGACAAGTGGTTGTATGAAAAATTATGGTGTTCAAACTACTATAATTAAATAGACCAGTTTTTTAAACAAAATCTAATAGATAAATGAATAAATTAAGGCCAGTGGCAAGGTTTTTGTAGGCACAGAAAAAAATTAGTTTAAAAGTTTTTTATCCTGATATTTGAAAAGAAGGCTGGAGTGACAATCACTCGTCATTATGTAAAGTTTATTTTACCTCTGAATAAATCCTTGAATTTGTAATATTTTAATTTCCTCAGACTTACTCTATTTGACCAATTAAATCCGTTGAGTGTGAATTTCACAGACAAATTTTTAAGGGATGAGTTCAGACTATTGCTATAGATTTTTTCAAAATCTATAGCAGGTTTAGTTTAACATTTAAGTTTAATCTATTTCTAATTCATTTTTTTATTATAAACAATAAGAACTGAAGGTCAATTGGACCTTTTCCGGCTTTTTTCTTACTCGAGCAAAGCTATCTTTGTTTATCAAGGGACTATTTGAAATGCTGAAGTAGTGAAATTATGTCTTTATTGTGTCTGAAGATTAGGGTTTTGTTTCAGGTCTTTCTCCCAAAGAATTGAAGGCGCTTTAGCCCAAAGGATAACATTTCTTATTTAATATTTTTCATTGTACTTTTCAATCTTCTAATTTGTTTATCATTTCCTCTCCCAGTTCATCTCCGAAAATGTACTCACTAGTGTGCCACTTATATCAGAGAAACAAATTAGACGCAGTATTTTCATGGGTGCACAGTAATCTGTTGACTTAACAACTAGGCCACTACTGTACTTATTTGAAACATTTTAAAAGGAAGTGAGACATCTGCTCCTTTTTTGTAATTTTGCAATTTCCAACCAAACTCCCTTTGTGCCTTCTCTCGCGACCAAGGAGGACTTACAGCAGAAGAAGGGGCTATTTGCATATTTAGTGGTGAGAGAAGAGAGAGCTAATTTTGTTATCATCATTAAAACCAAGAAAATTAATAATAAGCTACATCAGAATAAACTTTTAATTAACTTTATAAAATTTCTAATAAAAACAACAACAAAAATAGACGAGTAAGTAAAAAGTAAATCCAAACACATGGTGTTACTAATATGATGTCCTTTAAGTCGTTATTCGTATTATCAGAGCATTCGCTATTTTTCCATAATCCTTAATAAGTGCACAGGCTTTGTAATACGAGGGGTGTGATCGCCAGGAAAGACCGAGGCGTACAAAATATCGCACGTGCGAAGCAAAAATTTTGCGAGCAAGATTCTTAAAATCACTATTGAAAAATTGTCATGCAGGCTATTTATCACCAATCTAAAATTAAGCCGATGAAATTGGGAAATAGGTTTTGATGAATATCCGCTACCACAGCAATGATTTGGAAGCCAGTGATATTACACTCTGTATTTCTTGATAAACGGAATGGAATGAAAAACGACAGATGGACCGAGATAAAAAACAACTCGCACGCTATCACACGCACAAAGTATCAAAGATGTAGACCAGCATTTCTTGCATCTGAGAAAGAAGAAATTAAATTGCAGATTTTTTCTAATTCGTCAATTCCCAATTAGAAGCACTCTGGAATTTTGGAAATCAAGGCAACAGAGCGCTTATCGAGTCTTCACCTTGGTGTTGAGCTATGAAAATCTGAGTTCGAACTTGACTTGCTGTCTATCAAATCGATTATTTCAAAGTAAATAGAAGAGAGCTGCTGCTCTTCTTGTCCTGTTGGGGTTATTGTATTGAAGGAATTTAAGCTTTTAGGGGCAGTTAGAATACGTTTTAGTTTTAGCGACGAAGTTAAGTCCTGCATTACGCATGTCTACAAGTTTCAGGTCACACTCTCCTATAACTTCCAGCACTTGTCATATACTCCAACATGAAATGGTCATTAAATATTTGCAACGTCATAGTAAAATCCATAACAATGGGCTCATCTGAAGAAAGGTGTTTTTGCAATCTCAGCTCTGTCTACTGTAGAATAGTGTTCATGAAAGACCAGGTAGTTTTGATGTTTTTCCTGAGGCTTTACTAAAATATTTCGTTGTCTTAAGAAACTAGTATTGTTTGGCATCTTCAATCAGTTTTGATCCTCCAGAGATCATCGTTTGTACTTCCTCAAGCTTAGTTTACCCATTTCTGAAAATTTTTCTGAGCGTTGTTTTTTCTTTGAAACATTTTAAGAGTTTACCTCACCAGGGATCTTTTGACATGGTCTTGTTGTTTTTTTAAATCTGGTTTTATTTTAACAGAGTAGTAGGCATCAGGTACTAACCTATTTTCTTTGATTTTCTTGTAAGAGAGTGTCTTAACAATTTCAAACAAATCGCTACAATGTTACATGGTTCTATGCGAGATACTCTCAAGAAATCATAGGAAGTACCACTATTTCAAGGACAACAGGTAAGTAGTTCAGATCAGTAGGTTGTTTTAACAAGCTATTAAGCAGACTGCAACCAAAAACAAGCCATTGTTTGTGAAATGTAAAGCACCTCAAACACTCAATGTTGAAATAAGAAAACGAGGAAAGAAAATGCATGACAGCTAGATGTCTGTAAAGTACAAGGCCACTGCATGACAGCTCAATGTCTGTAAAGCACAAGGCCACTTCATGACAGCTAAATGTCTATAAAGTGCAAGGCCACTTCATGACAGCTAAATTTCTGTAAAGTACAAGGCCACTGCATGACAGCTAAATGTCTATGAAGTACAAGGCCACTGCATGACAGCAAAATGTCTGTAAAGTACAAGACCTCTGTTACCTAGGTAAGTCAATTAGTATGTTGTATACCCCTGTAATATATTCTAGACTACAATAAATGTATCCTGAAGGAGAAAGATAGAGAAAGCATTGTAAATTCAATACAGTAATAACAAAACAAGACAACCTTAAACTTGAAAGACATTGAAAATGGCCTAAAATGTCTTTGCATAGTAATATTACGTTTTGTTTATATACGTAAAAACATACTATTGTTGCTCCCCGTTGATTTATTTTAACCAAATTCATAATTATTGAAAGGCCTCTCGCTAGACATACGATGTAATGTTTGCGCCAATGGGAATAAAACGTTGAGTACAAATGAAGTATATACGTGCAACTTTACACATAATACATAAAAAATATGGTAGACTCGGGAGAACGTCTGAAAAGAAGAACACAAAAATATTGATTTTTGACGTTATTGGAGAAGGAAAACGGTTTAACGTACAATTTACAAAATTAAAACCTTTTTTAGAGTACGTTATTTTGAATCTTGATCATATATTTTGAGGGTTCAGCAGAGTGGATTTTATTTAATTTGATAATTACCATTTTGATAAGAAAAAAGTTTCAAGAACAGCTTGTGGATTGAGGAAAAATAAAAGTTTTGGATAAAGGCCTGCTAGTAGGGCCTAATAGTAGATACGGTTATTTGGAAACTAAAATTTTGGTATGTAATGTGTCTGAGAACAGAATTGTATATTTATTTTCCATAGAAAAATCTCCTTAGCAAGTTTATTCTAAGAACTCAATTTCAGGACAAAGTACTTCCAAGACTTAAGACCATAAAGATAATAATTTGAGTACTATCTGAATACAAATTTCTGATGTGGTATAATAAGAATAAAAATTCTCATATATGTCTATGCTTTTTTTTGAGAATGTTTCTAGATCTCCTTTCGACTTTCTCTCTCCTCCCTGCCTCTCTTTGAATTTATGTTTGATTAAGTTCTTGAATATATTTTAATCTTCAAAATTGAAAAAATACCATATCACCTAGTTCTTCACATAGTCTGCCGTTGACATCTACATATGTAATTTGTAACATTCTATCAGTTTTGGATGATCTTAGCGTGCAAGGTATTCTGTACGTATAAGAACTCACTATTAATACACTATTACAAAATGGTGGCATTAAGTGACTCTAATGATCATCTGTAGAAACCCTTTGGCATCTCTTTATTTTATCTTTCTTTTGCAATTCATTCTGTCAAATGCAAACAGGAGATTTTACAGATGATAAATTAAAAGAGTTTTTGACTTTCTTATAACAACCTTCTTTGATTAAAAATTGCCCTTCCTTCGTCTCTTTTTGTTATTTTGTAAACAATCCCATTTCTCATACCGTTCTAGTTCATCAGGAGGTTCCTGATATGGCCAGCCTAATTTTCTATGACGTCATCTGTTGATCCAAAACTACAAATCTTCGTACCCAGCTCTTTGGTTACAAAAATGACACTTTGTTCGTTTCCGTTGGGAACAAGCTCCCCTTTCAAACCGTCCCATTTAATCCCCAATTTTTTAGAACTGTGAGGAATTAATTGATGTTTTTACCACTTTGACAGGACCTGGGGCCTTCCTTCTTTGACCATGAGTATCATTTATTACCTTCACTAAACGATGTTGATCGCTTTGACTATTTGGAACAGTATCCGTCATAAAAAAATTTAAGGAAATGAAGCTTTGAAACTGAAGTATTGAATTTGATCCCCTGATTGATGCTTTCACCAAAAAGATTCCTTACTAGTTGTTCAATGGGGTAGGTACGGGTTTCTTTACATTTTCTTTTAAAGACAATACTTGACAGCCTCGTATATTTCTACAGCAACTACATACCTCGCCGTATAAATTTAAAAAAAAATTTTGTTGCCTGGGTCAATGTGACTATTGTTATGTTTGTATTTCTTTATAATTTAGAAGTTTACCGAAAGTTGTAGAAAATTCTGTTGTTATTGTAAAACTAAAGCCAGGACGATAAAATTCTCTCAAAGAACAGCCTCTCGTTCAAGATGATGTGAAGTAATAATTGTTATTAACAACACATTTCTGATAAGGCAAGCTGGGTTTTTTTGTGCAATAATAAATTGATTGTTATATTTCACACATTTATTTTGCATGATTGCTTTTTCTAACCTGATTGTTATGGTGGCAATTTCTTTGTTTTAAAACGCCATTAAAATTATATAAATTGCAACTAGGAAGATTTTTCCTATTCTTATGTTGACCAGAAATATGTTTTTATTCACCTTTCGTCACGACGGTGCCAAGAAGAATGCCCCTTTGTAAGTTAATACTGCTGACAATAGACATTCGTTATCAATGTAAATGCGTTTTTGGTAGCCATTTGCTGGGTCTAACGTGTTTCTAGTAACTCGTGTTGTAACAATTTAAAAATTTTTTTTTTATTTACATTTAATATCTACCTATTACTATTACCACAAAGAAAAGACTGTTTCATACATTAATTTTTAGCATGACCAGTTGCTGCTCAGAATGTTGGGTATTGAAAAATATAGACAAGAAGAAGATTGATGCATTTGAACTATGGTGCTATCATCGTCTAATGCGCATCAGTTGGACTGAAAAGAAAACTAATGAATAGATATTAGAAAAGATGGTTGTAAACCAGAGTCTTTTAACAACTATAAATCATAGAAAAATGGCTTTTATTGGACACATACTAAGGGGAAAGGACATAACCAGTGATTTAATACTGGGAATGGTTTATCGCACGAGAGGGAGACGAAGACCGAATGTTAGATATAGTGACAACATTAAAGAGATTTCTGGTGGAAGAAGTATGGTTCAGTTGTACAGAATGTCACAAGATAGAAGAAATGGAAAACCACGGGGGTTTTTATTTTGAACCTCTTGTTAGATGAAATTTAGAAGTCAACAAATCCATTGGTAGAGAAGGGGAAGTATTGGTGTTAATCTGTTGACCTGTAAACAATTGAGTGTCACTGACAGGCAAAGAAAGAAAATACCAAAAAAATGTTTTACGTATTAAAAAACAAAGAAATAGTATGGTGCAGCAATCATCATCAAATACACTTTCCGTCGTTGGTGGACATTACGCCAAATTCTGTTTTCAAGTCTTTGATCAAGTTTTTTATTAGTGCCCTCCACCTTACTCTACATGTGCAATTATTGCTAGTTCCTTATCTCCAATTTTTGGCATTCTGATGTTTACCAGCTGTTTATTGGCCATCGATATCCATGTGGTCTCTGGTCTTCCTTGTGGCCTCTTTGCTAGTTTTGGGGCTTCTGCTTGGCCTTGCCTCGCGGGTGTCTGCTCTGGCAGCCGTAGCAGATGTCCCGGCCACTTTAATTTTCTTTCTTCGATCATTTTGCTCCATTTCTTTGCTTTGGTTCTTCTGTATATTTCTTCATTCGTAATTTTATATGTCCATTGTACAGCAAAGATAAGTTTAAAAAAAACATACCGGTAAACTAATTTACTAAAGAGGAAGATTATAAAAATTGTACTAAGAAATTAGGCTTGATTTTTAAATGAAATAATTTCAAATAGCATTTTTGAATTTTTAGGTTTTTAGATTTTAGTGATTAGATCCTCTAAATTTTCTCTATTCAATCTAGGCTCGTTTTTCAGCATTTTCAGTGTCTCATTATGTGCTAATATTCTTCGATCAGCCCTAAAGCAGTTTTTAGCTTCCTATTTTCATTATGTTTTTCCTTTTTCCTTTTGGTTTACTAATGTGTCAAAACAGGACCACATTGATAGCAGTTTTTACAGTATGTGTAAAATACTGTTGAGTTTTTATGTATATTGTGTATATATGTATTGTATCCTTTATAAACATTAATTTAATAATAATAATAATAATTAATTCATACAGAAAAAAACAAATATAAACAAATGATCAGACAAACAGAAAAATACCTACATGTATTGTAAAACAACATAAGATCACTACATAATTAACTAAGAAATTTTACCATATTCTGAGGACAGTGTTAGTTTCAGAGAAACATATACGTCCTAAGAAAGACGTAATAGGTAGATAATAAAGGGTTTAAGTATATGAAATGCAAAATTGATCAAATTAGGTCAGTTAAGTCACACATTTGTCGGATGCCAAACGGGATGAGATTCGGCATACATTGTTTACAAAATCTATGAGTAACTAACTAAGTGCAGCTACATAAGAGAAATCAGGGAAATGAAGCAGAAAGGAACTAAATACAATATAACAAACTATTAACTGATAAATTTGTCATCAGCGATAAGAAACGGAGACACACTAATCTGTTCACGTCGTGGTCAAACTGCAGTTAAGCAAATGACATTTTGCATTATTCATGCTCAGGATTTCAGAAATTTTAAGTTAGTTTGGAGGACAGTGTATACCACCTTAAAAGTGAGTTAATATCTGGTAGTGAGATGTATAGAAAAAGGGGAGTTACCACAAGAAAATTGAGGTGGGTTAGTAGATATTCGCTATTATTTTATTAGTAAGTGATATTAATATTGATTATGGTACGTTCATAGTATGACTGTAATAAAAACTGTATAAGCTGACCATATTTCATAATTGGGAAACTGGAAGCTGCTCAGAAAGACAAAAAATCGACTATCGTACTTGTAGAAATTATATGTGAATTTAGTATGAAAGTAATAGTAAAAGGTTTTTTGTTTAAAACAAAGAAATATTGCATGCTTGTGCTTGAGAAAGAAAAATAAGTTGCTGTGATAATATCGACCTACTAACCAGGGGTCATGGTAATTGATAGTATTGGTAAAAAGTAAGTTGGAATGTTGGAATAAGATATAACGTAAAAGGAAGAAATAAAGATGTTTTACATAGGAAATTTATGGAAAATATCACTACTTCTAGGCCCATAGTTTAGTATGAAACATAAATTAAGTACAGAAATTTGAAAAGCTCCGGTTTGATACTGAGTTTGTATATTATAATTGTTAAAGACTAATGCCTTAAAGTCTCAAACCGAGGCACTTTTGTATGTAATCAAGAAACAAGCTTGTAGTGTGAAGTTGTTCTGAAGTTTCTATTAAAAATAAATGATTTCCAACGTAGACGTTATGCCGTAAAATAAGAAATGGGCGTATATGCATACAGAAAGTTAGTGCAGCAACGTTACTGAGGGGCAGGATGAGAGATTATACTAGAAGGTAGAAAGGATTGCACATTAGGACTTATGTGATTTACATCGATTATAGAGTTACTATCATTAATTTTCCATGTTTCAGGGTAAGGATGCAAAATAATCCTATTCCATCATTCTAAAGTGGTTTATCTTCTCCTTGAAAGTAATATTTTTCCTGAAGTGCTTGTTATAACAATTTCTACTGATATACTTAATTGGCGCTATTTAATGGGACCCTATGTAAAGTACTTACGTCCCTCATAACAAAGAATAAGCATGCATGTACGTTATCAGTTAATCTATACCATGATATGACTAACAGTACTCTAAATGACATTAAATAATATGATGTGATACACACAGCCCCCTTTTAGTATTATATTTGAAGACAGAAGTATATTTAACAAGTGGTGAAACAAGTCTCAAATATCATTATTAAAAATAGCACAACTCTAAAACAGTAGAGCATTTATTCTTTGTGTTTAATAATTTTCTTAAAAAGAAAACTTGTGTAGCTTTAATATTAAACTATTATCTTTTGATATTAAACAAATATCAAAAGATAACAAAACTAAAAAATTGTCACAGAAATTGTTTAAATCATTAGCTCAATGACAGATATTTGGGAAGTTAAATCTTGCTTGCATATCACACTGGATGTATGACACTGTCTTTTAAACTCTTTTCTTTAACTGTAATGCTTTGAGTTCATACTTAAGACCACTTTTTTATACTAGAAAGATGAAATCAAAAGTCAGTACGCTCTTCAAAAAGGGAGTTTTACTCAGAGTGAAGTAGGTATTTGAGAATCACTCTGAATGCTTGAATATATCTTCCTCACCTACCATTTTATAACCCTTAAACAGCTAGTTCATGAGTTAATTAAGGAACACTTACAAAATGAACTACAGAAAACTACTCCAAGAACTGTATAGACACTCTTCCTTCCTCATCTTTGGAGTTATAGAATAATGTAAGCAACCGAATAAACCGCACAGCAAGCACAACTCACTGTCCCATACAACGCTTTGACTGTGGTCATCCTGGGAGCTTTCAGTTACAAGATACAGATTAAACAATGTAGTGCCGGCTCCAAATAGCTGTTTATAATCATAACTCTGTAGAAATTGAGCAATGCAAGGAATTCTATCCTTAGTATAGGTCAGAAGTAAATAATTGATGGCTATGTAGAATAAGCAGTGTTTAATACTATTAATTGTTATGTTAACTTTCATATTTATATATTTTTTCAGAGCACATATCTACCATTTTTAGAAACCCTACATTATTCTGAGATTTTATAATGCTTTTTTTTACCTTATTAATTAACATTATTCACTAATTTTGAATTTTTGTAAATGCCTATTACTCCAAACAAATTTTTTCAAGTCCTGCATTTTATGTGTGGTTGCATGTATCCCTAACTATTTATTACCCTATATATTGCCCTTAGAAGCAGGTAAGATAGGAGGGTGTATTGAACATTAAGACGTCTCAATATGGCAACTGATTCAGTTTCTTTATTCTAGTAGTAAGAAGAAGAAGAAAGTAAAAACCAAGTAAAGAAATTTCTAAATTTAACCCGACAACGTTTTTGATGTTATCAGAAAAAGAATAGGAGTTTGCTGATTTACTGTCTCGTAGCTTTCAGAACCTTAAAAACAATTTTGGGAGCTCATCTTAAGGCTTATAGGTTATTACTGGATACATAATGAAAGTGTAACAAGATTTAACAACGGAATTTTATTTAAAAGTAGGACCTTTGTAGGAATTGAATTGTCTTAATGGCCTTAAATTACTTAATCAACAGCTATCGATATCAAACTGTTTTCTCAGGGAAAATGAATATTATTTTAAGTTAAGAACCCAGTTTGAAGAGATTTTAAGTTGATCCTCTTGGACTGATAGAGTTAATATTGTTTGCTTGATAGGAAAGTAGTTGTTCAGCAAATAATCTATGCAGTGCGGCACCCTATTGATATCAACGATGACATAGGATTAGTTGACTGGTATCTGTACGCTTCATCAGATTAACAGTTTATTGCATTTCCTTCTCAACCAAAAGGGGCTCACAGAGATCAACAGGAAAGATAACTGTGGTAGAAAAACTTTTTTGCTCCTAATCCCAAAGTATTAAAATCAGTGTAAACTCCAAAAATTATAGGAAATCAGTTGTACTAAAATTTCCCCCAAGTAAATAAAATAGAAAAACGAACCCTATCAACAACCCCCTATGTTTTTTCCAAAATGGAATAAACAGGCAATCTTTTCTTTTTGAATAGAATACTATAAAATAATGACACTCTAACAATTTTCTATTTATTTACTAGAAAAGCTCGTGAAATGCTTTTTGCTGCAGCCCGAATTTGCGATTCTTTCCATCTGATTGTTTTCCCCCTTTTTATATGACCTGCCCTCTTTAAAATCTAAACAGAATTCACTCCTTCCATCCTCTTCAAGAAAGTACTTTTTTATTTTAAACAGAAGGATAAAGCACAGGATTTTCNCCCCAAGTAAATAAAATAGAAAAACAAACCCTATCAACAACCCCCTATGTTTTTTCCAAAATGGAATAAACACGCAATCTTTTCTTTTTGAATAGAATACTATAAAATAATGACACTCTAACAATTTTCTATTTATTTACTAGAAAAGCTCGTGAAATGCTTTTTGCTGCAGCCCGAATTTGCGATTCTTTCCATCTGATTGTTTTCCCCCTTTTTTATATGACCTGCACTCTTTAAAATCTAAACAGAATTCACTCCTTCCATCCTCTTCAAGAAAGTACTTTTTTATTTTAAACAGAAGGATAAAGCACAGGATTTTCCACACCACCGGACATATCAGCGCAGAAATTATATCTGAGAAAGTTAACTACCGTCCAGTAAAATTGTGAAGTATACACAACAGTAAAAAGCACTATGGAGAACCAGGTGAAATTTCACTGAAAAGATGTCCCAGACAGGTAATTTAACAAACTGTAATATAATGTTATATAGAGTTTGGTTATCTCTCTGTATTCATGCATTTTCTATCACAAACAGTGTTTTGAAGTTCTAAAAAGATAGATTTAACAATTATACATTTAAATAAGTACATTCTGGTAACATTCGTCTATCACCTTTGGGACCAGTAGAATGTTTGTTTTTATCCTCAATGCTTAAAAGTTATCCAAGGCATCAAGGAGAGAAAAACTCGGAACAAAAACGAGGAAGAAGCATTGTACAGTAATTATTCAACAATAGAGTGCTATGTTTAATAATGCATGCATAAGATGTAAACTGGAAATAATAAACATACTCTTGTTTTTGAAAATAAAAAATGCTTTGAAAAAAGTTAATTGAGGAACATCCTACAGTATGAACAGAGTGTGAACAACATCCACACACACTTCAACACTGGTTAATTTCATATCCAACATTGGACTGTATCCGACAACAGATGTTTTGTCACCATCAAGGAAGACTTGAGTGGCTTGCCACTTAACCTAAAGCAGTATTGACGTACGCAAGGGACACACTAGTCGACTTAGACGTCTAGCAATTTCAAATTGCTAGCACGTACACACACACACACACAGAGTATGAACAAGGAATACAAAATAGCTATTAACTCTATTATAGATATGTTTTATCACTAAAAGAGCCTGGATATACCATGCTTTGTCGTGTAACTTTTTCCAAGTTTAAAAAGAGATTTCTGTGTTTATTGGTGCAAGAAGATAACTCGTATCAAGAGAAAATGGATTTTAAAAAAGTAAAGTAGTGCTGATTCGTTAATTGGTATGATGTATGACAGTATTTGTTTGTGATCCAAAGTACCTACAATGAGAAGTAATTTTCTTTTTTTTTTTGGTTTTAACGTCATTTTTACCCAGTAACTGAGGCTCAAACGGTGCCCTTCACCGGGACTTGGTTTTGGCAGTGAGGAATTTCTTGGCTGGATGCCCTTCCTGACCCCAACCAATGGCTTTTTTTTGTGAATTTCCAAAGTTGCCCTCTCGGGGAATGGAGCCCGGAATTCTTGGTTACGGTGCAATTGCACTAACTATTAAGCCACGGCTCCTCAGAAGTAATTTTCTTAATGATAAACTAAATCAGTTTCTTTCAGTAGTAATATTTTTTTTGTTCGGAAAAAAGTTCCTAATGTTTTAGTGGAACCACTCATATATCGTGGCATTCAATACACTGCTGTATTCGGAAAGAGCAGAGGAGGCTTACATTGGTTTCTTCGTAACAAAATGGTTTTGTTCTTTGTGATGATAACTTTATAAAATGGGCAGGTCTGGAACCATTCTAGCATATCGATTAGAAAGATTTACTTCCGTGTCTTTTTTCCGCCAGTGGAAAGATTTCAGACTGTGGAAAGCAACAGCTGCAGGAAATGACTTAAATAAAATTTCTTATTTCCGTTTGTTTCAAAAAGAGTTTTGAATTATTTATCAGGTGATTGGAAAGCAAGCTCTTCTGAATTCTGTCTCCTGGTCTTAAAACTGAAATAATTGTTACCGTTGTAGTTATGCTAAAAACAATTTTGTACTTTTTTTTGGCGCTTCTCAAAAGGCTTTCATAACTAAACTACAGTTTTCCCCACCGTTGTAGCCTCTTTCGTATTTTAAAATGCCTTTCAGATTTTGTAATGGCTTGTTACAGATGATGGTAATAAGGAATTTTCATTACGAACATTTCCTTTTTAATCTAGGTTCTCCCTAAGCAGAGAGTTACCTGCTATTTGGATTTCTTCTTTTACTTTTTTATAATTTTTTGTTAATGGTTTATATTCCCCTCCCTTCAATATTTTCTTTGAAGACATAAAAGATCTCAGAAGTCTGTCTTTTATATAAGAGAACCAAATCAGATGCAGTGCTCCTAGGGATGGGGGGAGGGGGGAGGGAAGCTGACGCTGGAACTAAGAGACACTGATAATTATGGTTATCTGATATCTTACCATTTGGCCACTACTACTTTACATTCTTGCTAAAAGGAAGCGGTGAAGAAGATGAGGACGAGATACAGCCTCTTCAGACCAATAGTGTATTTTCAATCTTTCAACTAACTTAATATTTGTATTCTATGACGCGTCGAGTCATTTTGTGTTTTAGCGAGTCATTTTGTGTTTTGTGCTTAAATCTGTTGACAGTGATAATCAAAGTTAATATCTATTTGGTGGCATTTTTTTATCTAAAATGTCTGAAGAATTAGTCATTATGAGGAAATTTAATATTTGCACTGTGTGGGAGATACGTGGTTTCCTGCTACTGACTTAAGAGTAATTGATGGTGGACGAAATTGCAAATATGGTTTAATCTGAGTGGCAAGGCTTGGAGCTCTTAGAATTATGTCAAACTAATTTGAAGCCAAGAAAGAAGACCTCATTCATCTTCAAAGGAATGAGCATACACACAAAAATACGTTTCATTCTAGTAAACGTCTAATTGATGAAAAGTCTATTGTCAACACCATCATTGCTTAAGGGCTGAGAAGATTTAAGATGGATAAAAAAACTCCTTTCTTGCGATCAGCAGTTGTTTGTCAGTTACAAAAAGGGACAACTTAACTACAACAAATTCTTGGATTATTTGATTTACAGGAATTTTGTCAGACAAACACTGGAATACCTACATGTATTGCAGAACGACATAAGACAACTACACAATTAACTGAATTTTTTTGCCATATTCTGAGGACAGTGTTAGTTTCAGAGAAACATATACGTCCTAAGAAAGATGTAATAGGAAGATGATAAAGGGTTTAAGTATATAGAATGCAAAATTGATCAAATTAGGTCAGTTAAGTCACACATTTATTGGATGCAAACGGGATGAGATTCGGCATACATTTTGTCAGCTACAAACTTTACAAAGACGTTAACAGCCTTGGGTATTTAATGAACCCTACACCCATACAAAATGAAAATTAACCGTTGTAAATTTTTTTCACACTTAACAAATCTCTTGCGTTAAAATGTCTCAAATAAAATAATAAACATGTCAACAGGTTCGCGTCGTAGCGACAACTATTCTTGTGTAAGTTAAGAGAAAAATCAATTAAGGCTTTGGTATTGATTCTTCAGTCTTCTGTAAGATCATTACTGAGAAATAATTTAGTATGGTATCACAGCCTTAAAGAACACCATCCCTATACTAGCCATAAAATACATGACTTCCAGTAAGTATGTCGTGGATACTGGAGGTAGCATTAGATTCTAAATAGCTTTACATTAAGAGATTTTACAAGATTAGTGCAGAGCTAATGCAGTCTATCATTCAAACAGTATTAGAGAATAATAAAAAGGTAGGGAGAATAATCGATGGGCCAACCTCATTTGATAACTTTGATAACTTAATTATATTTTACAAGGAATATTATTTGATTTGTTACTTAAAATAATGCCTAGGAATTTTGCAACTTTGATGCTGAGAAGAAGCAAGAACTGAACTATTTTCAAAAGCCTTTACTGAAATAGTTAAAAGCAGAAATATCACCTGCATATATTTTTCACAGCCATTGGTCTCATTCTAAGTGTTAGCCCAGAGCTTGACATGACTTGCAACATGAGTTACAGCAAGAGAAAGGTAACTGCCCACATATTATAGCATGGCATATTTTGGATCACAACCTCTAATGGGCATTGCCAGAAACTATTAAGTTGCTGACGTGCCTGCCTTAGAGTCGTTCGTTGTGTCTTTAAGACTATGCAGTATATTGGCATCCAATAGGTATTGCTAGAAACTACTAAGTTCCTGAAGTGCTGCCTCAGTGTCGTTCATTGTGTCTTTAAGACTACGCAGTATATTGGTATCTAATGGGTATTGCTGGAAACTATTAAGTTGTTGAAGTGCCTGCCTNTGACTTGCAACATGAGTTACAGCAAGAGAAAGGTAACTGCCCACATATTATAGCATGGCATATTTTGGATCACAACCTCTAATGGGCATTTCCAGAAACTATTAAGTTGCTGACGTGCCTGCCTTAGAGTCGTTCGTTGTGTCTTTAAGACTACGCAGTATATTGGCATCCAATAGGTATTGCTAGAAACTACTAAGTTCCTGAAGTGCTGCCTCAGTGTCGTTCATTGTGTCTTTAAGACTACGCAGTATATTGGTATCTAATGGGTATTGCTGGAAACTATTAAGTTGTTGAAGTGCCTGCCTTAGAGTCATCCACTGTGTTTTAAAGACTACGCAGTATATTGGCATCTAATGGGTATTCCTAGAAACTATTAAGTTGCTGAGGTGCCTGCCTCAGAGACTTTCATTGATTTTTTAGGACTACGCAGTATATTCTTGATCTCCAAAACTACAGAAGGAGCTGCATGTAGCACTTAAATGTCTCACTACACCGTTTTATTAACTAAGATAGCCTTTCGATAAATAATCAGATGACATTGCCATATTATCTTATGGTCGAATTGTACAGAAGCGAAGGGGCTACTCAACAGCACTTTAAATTAATTACATTGTTTACATTGCTTCAGAAGAAAAAGAATTCGTAACGTAAGAGGTAGATAGAGACGAATCGTGTATCAGGTAGCATACTACGGAATTTGCATATCTAAAGGATTGTTATGGGCAATTGACTATCGTCTCCAACTCCAACACTTCTCAAAAGAGAACTATCACTGTAAACGTGGTAATGAGTATCTCCATTGCAAAATTATTGCTCTGAAAAAGGGCAAACATTCATTAGGTACTAAGCAATGTGCTTTGTAGGTCACAGAAACACACGTTTAATACACTTAAATTAAACCATCTAGCAGCCTGGAGGAAGGAACCTGCCCTTAGTTCAATATACAGTAAACCAGGTGCTAGTTAATAGGCAGTGTTATCAATGAGAAAAGGTTAGCTTTAGTTTCAGTCACCACCTCTGTGGTGCTCTTTAAAGACTAAAAGAAGTGAAAAGGATCTTTGAATTGAGGAAGAGGGCATTTTTCTAAGTTTTGCTGCAGAGTAACCGTATATACAGATGCCGGGCTTTGTGACTACACTGATATATACACTGACGGTAAAAATCCAACAAACGAAAAATACAGAGGGCAGGTGCTAGCAATAAATGGCGCCTATTATATGTAACAGGTTTGCGCTTAGAAGACGTTTTAAGCAACACCAGAGGTGTGTTCATAGGTGTTGCTAAATTCTAACAGAAGCATTTGTTGTAACTGATTTTTATAACCTTAGCCGAATAATACAACATTGAAGATACATTGCGATTATTGGGTCAAATAAGATTTTTTCCAAAAGTAACATTAAGAAGGTAGAAAACTCGTGTATGCCCTAGCATTTATCTTTAATGATGCCAAAGAGCTACTCAAACCAAAATATATGGAGTGGCAAGTGGGAAATTTGAGTAATTGCAAAAAATGGACTGTCTTTTTTATGAGAAATTATTGTTTTCTTTGGCCTGTATGTCTGTAAGCGCAAGAAGCTTCCAAGATATAAAAAGGCTATTGTTTCATTACAAGCTACATTTAAAATATAAATGTCTGGTTAAGAGATATGTAGGAGTAAGTCAAATAACACGTATGAAAGATGTCAGTTCATAAAATCTACCTCTATCATCCACTTATGAAGAGATTAACGAAATTCAAGTTGGTGTTTTTAACCACTAAATCGGACACCAAATCGATGGACCAAATGATTGTTCTGGAGGCAAAATACTAATAAGTTTTAACAAGGAGTAATTTAAAAAATTCTAGACAAGCTCAATGGGTAATCACACTTTGTTTAAAAGGCTTCAAATATGAAATAAAAGCTAAAGAAGAAAAATATTTAAGTAAATTGGGATAATTTTTATTTTGTTTAGAAGAGAGAAATATAGATTAAACGCCTTCCTGAGCAAAAATCAAATAAGACCGCTTTTGAAAAATCCTCTTTCAAATCAAATAACTGAGATAGTAGCCAAAGAGTCGTTTTCCTGCAGTAGTATTGGTAGCGAGTTTCAAATTGGTTTACAGCTCAGAAGTCTTACAATACCAAGCTATAGCAACAAGAACGTCTCAGATACTTTGATTAACTCGGAATTCCAACATTCAAAACTATATTGAAAGTTTAAGAGAGTAAACAGAGTTAGCTCAAGCTTGGATGTCTCAGTGTTGGTAGAGGTCTAACTTGATTTGTTCTACAAATGTTCTCTCTTTTATGAGGCACAGTTTTATGCGTAGATCAGACGAAATTATACAGTAAGTATCTGATAATCCAGCAATTTTTCGTTAAATCATTAAATGTGTTTTGTATCAAAGCTATTTAAACAAAGTATGATGACCAAATTATACATTAGGTATCTGATAATCCAGTAATTCGTCGTTAAACCAATAAATGTGCTCTGTATCAAAGCTATTCAAACCTCCAATTTATGAAATCAATTCAAGAAAAATCCTTCCTTCTTTTAGAAAATCAATGTAAAGGAATAAAATATCTGCTGGAAAAAGCAAAATGTGGCCTTCTGAAATGTTTGCGAAATATATTTTAAAAAAATAAATGGAAGCATCAGAAAGCAAAGCACACAAGTACCAAAATACCGGTCTAAAGTTGATTGAATTGAGATAGTTTTACACTTAGGAAGAAAATTATTACTATATTTTGTACCTTGTTTCTTTTTCAACACCATCTGTCCATTTTGAAGTTTTCTCTTAATAATGTATGTACTACATAAAAATACTATTTAACAGCAGCCAAAATATTGTAAAGAGAGTCATATAGTGCTGATGTCGATTACTATTACGATATTTTCCCCTATTAATGCAATACCAAGGATTGCTGTAGATTGCAGGAGGGTAATTTTTGTAGTATCTCAAATACAATTGTAAGAGGATGGCTTAGAGAATGCCTTGACTTCAAAGATAAGAATGAAATACACAAAAGTGAAATAGTGAGTTCCAAATGATCTTGTACTATAAAGGAACTAAAAAGAGAGAGAACAAGAAGATTTAAAAAGAAAAGAATGAAAACAAACAAGAATTCCATTCCTTGGAGTAAACATGAAATATTTTCATGCAAAAACCAATGTTAAAGAAGATAAAATAGCTTTGCAGCGGTGTTTTTAAGATCACAGCTAAGCATTACAATTTATGAAAAGGATCTGTAATCCCTTGTTTACTGCTGTTACGAGAAATAATATTAAGGAAGTTGCAATTTTTAATCGAAAACAAAGGCCAATAAAGGTTTAAAGCTAGATAAAATATGGCTTAGAAAAATAATCCAGCTGGCAGGGTAAAACTATGGGTTGCAACTTTAAAACAAGATATAATAAATTAAAATATTTAATAATTTGACTAGTGAAATAGTTGATTTGTCTCAAGTGGAAATTAAAAGACTTCTATGAAAAATAAAACGGATAGGGATGTAGAGAATTAGGAAGCTTGGATGGAATTTATGCAGAACGAAGGATACTTTCATGCAAACGTACTTTAGTTTGGTAAAATGTATTTCAAGCAAACGTACGCTAGTTAAAAAATATTAATCTGGAGGTAGATTCTTAAAATAAAATTCACAGTAGTACGACCTGTACCTTTTGCAGTGTAAAACAGAAGGTCATAAATTAATGGTAGATTGTGCTAGAAACAATCACTTAATCAGGTCCCTGGACAGGAAAGTCAAAAAGTATCAGAAGCAGCTAAAAATCTGAATCAAGGAAAGCTTTCATCCAAGAAGTATCGTGTACTACGACAATAGACTTGATAGAGTGTATTGTTTTATTAAATTGGCTCTTCTTGCACCACACTTTTTTTATAGTTGTGTTATGCTTCCGGTTTGTCTATCATTTAAGAAGAAACACTGACCACAATTTGAAATGTTTTATCTTATTATCATTACTTTATATGTTATCAATCCAAACAAAATTATAAGCAATTCAAGTCATTATCGTTAGATCTTTTGCTTTATCTATCTGGATCATTTCCTGACCGGAATTATGGTATTATATTCTCTTTTCCTTAATGATGTTATAGACACATTTAGTCTTAAACATTTAAATTGCTAATAGTGTAGTGGCAGAAAGTGTTATACTGTACTAGTTCATCACATCCTACATACCATTTCTGGTAAGGATTGTTCAATAAATTCCTACCATTTAAAGCCTTCATAATTTTCTTGTGAGATTACTCCTTAGCAAGACTAGAAAGCATAAATTATACAGAAAGTTACATGTTTTTCCATTTCTTACGTTTTCCCTTTTTTTCTGTGAATGCTTTTATCCCTTCACCAATTCTCGTCCTTAAAATGTGTGCACAATCAGCAGTGTACCACTTATAACAAAAAAACCCAACTTGGACGAAATACTTTTAATGTAGTATCTGAAACCAAAACCAACTATTAAGAAATTTTTCTAGATTATTCGAGTATCTTCAATAAAAGTAAAAATTGAAAAATGTTGCTTAAAATATTTCAGAAATAACAATAAAGTTGCTCTAAATTTTTCTTCAGCCGCAAAGTAAATTGCAATTGTACTTTATATACAATATCATAAATAGCAAAACTATAAGGTTGTATTTGTAAATTACAGAGAAACCACCTAAAACTCAAACAAGCATAACTACTGTTGAATAAGGTCATTAGACTATACAGTCTCTCATAGTCTCTGGTACTTGGTAACTGGCATTGCCTGCTTCCTCTTCACACTATTGTATCATCAACAGCAAGACCTAAGCTGAGGTTGTATTTGTAAATTACAGAGTAACCACCTAAAAAAACAAACAAGCATAACTACTGTTGAATAAGGTCATTAGACTATACAGTCTCTCATAGTCTCTGGTACTTGGTAACTGGCATTGCCTGCTTCCTCTTCGCACTATAGTATCATCAACACCAAGACCTAAGATGCTTTTTAAATGGAATTTCTTGTTTAGCCTTAAATACTTTCTTCCTAAAGCTAAAACTATTTTTGTAGAAGCTCGTCTAGTTGTAGACTGACCAACTTTGAAAGGTACTGACTCTGGCTTGCCTAGCCTGTCAATGTGTCACCCTCATTTGTCATTGCTACAAAATTTTCTGCAGCAATATATTCCGGACCAAATTTTCAATAGTGCTATCACAATGAATGGTAAGCTTTAAAATTCTTCCAACGAAGAACCTGAAGGAATGAGATTCTGTATCTTTACAGAACAAGAACCTTGCCGGCCTAAAGACACAGCATATAATACAAAATCGTACACTGAATTAATATTACTTGTCATTATTTGTCTTGTTGGACATTGGACCATTTCCATCAGCATATTCATGAGCACCTGCTGCAGTTTTGAAGTAATGTTAAAAAATGTACAGCATGTGAAATTCCTTAGAGGTATTCATGGCAGGAAAATGAAAGTGGACTGTCACATTATAGATACGGACGTCAAGAATTTCAGCAAGATCTAAATGTAGGTCTTGAGCAGCTTGACCATTGTCAGAAATTTGCAATAATGACTATTTAGTTTCTTAGGGCAATTTTTCATTTTCTCGTTAAAAAACTCTACTACTCCATGTATATTGAAATTTGGCCCATAACTTCACATTTGCCTTAACATAAAGTGGCACCATGGGAACATATGACTGGTCTGTTTTTTTCTTCCCAAGTAAACAAGTTATATAGCTATAGGAAAAAAGATTAATCCAATGCAATGTTTAAAAATCTAAGCACAAAAGAGGATTCTAAGCACAAAATACTCGCCACCATGATTAATTGTGAGAGAGAACAAACAAGGCCCATTACCTTGAGATATAAAATTTTAGTTGATTTAAAGCAGTTCTTTTAACAAAGGCCCCACCCCATCTCTTCATCGATTATTATGTCTGGATCAAATTTATGATTAATGGAGATACGCTTTCAAACTGTGAAAAAGTTTAGAAGGCTTCATTACTTTGAACGTACTCCAAGTTGCAATAATTCCTTTTATATTTTATGGTCTTTCTGTAAGTAATGAATCGTACCTGTACACTTCTATATAGAAAGCGATAGTCATCCTAATTTAGAGTATGTAATAAAAGTTCCCTTTGTTTGACACTATACTTATAAATTCACACCACTTCGCCTACAGCATAACATTGTCTAATTACTTACAACGATTTTTTTATCAGTATTACTATTTGCAATTTTCTTCATTACATACATGTCATGTACAAAACAAATAAATAAGTTCTATATGTGTGATATATGTTTATATGTATGATATATTTATGATGAATGAGATATGGTATATATGTATGAAATTTCTATTGGAGGGAGAAATAGATGGAGTTTTTTTGGGGGAGGGGGGCTTTTTGATAAGTTCAATTATGCCAAATGCATATTTGTATTATTACATACAGATTATTACAAATTGAGTGAGAATAGAACACCTTAAGCCTATAGCCACAGTACGCGCGTGTTACTTCTTTTCCTCTGAAATAAAATGGGTGTGATGAACAGCACTGTACTTTAAAAAATATGGCATAAAAATATACCATATAAAAATTCATTTTAAAATGTTTGTTAATAAATGAACAAAAAATAAACCGATTTATTTCAACAAAACAAGTGAAGCTTTTTTAGTCATATCGTAACATACAGTCTAAGATTTGTACTACCATCCATCATAGGTCTGGTCTTGTTAACCACTAGCAAATTCTTTAGTTACAACAAATGTACCCAAGTTACCAAGCTAAGCATGGGCGTTGCTAATTATGAAATGTAACCTGTAGCACCTAATGTTTATACAACATAGACTCTACTCAGGCCAACGACTGAGAAACTTTTAATTTTTTTAAATAAAAGATTTACTGTTATAGATACCATTTTAGTTCCCTGTGGGTTGGCCATGTCACGTGACGTTGCAAGCGTTCTAGGCCTCCTATTTCTTTAGAAGAAGCCAAACAAAAGAAACCATTATTTAGATTTGATTGTTGTGTGGACTTCAGCCAGAACGTAATAAAACAAACAACAGCACTTTTTAGCATATAATAGCTTTGAAGGTGTCGACACATATCAAATCTCTGCAAAAAGTGATATGCTTTTCAGACTGGGGTAGGCCTCTTTGATCTATTTTTAGATGATAATTTTTGTTGATGTGAAACGTTCTTCAACTTTTAAGGATAAGTGACTCAGATTTGGACCCCTTTTCCAGTGCATTGAAGAACAAGGATAAGTACCACTTTCTATGGAGGATTGCAATAGCCGGGATATCCCGTCAGCAAGCACCTCTTCTAATCGACCAGCTCCATCAAAGATAATAGAAGATTTGTTGTGTTTTTTTTGCCTTACACTTGATTTTCCAATTCTTTTTCCGGCACTGTTATGATAGGCTTAGTAAGATTGGAGGTGTTTGTTTATTTATGAGTGTACTTCTGAAATGTAGGGCAAAGAATGTCACCTGTCATCAAAGGAATTCCTCTACAAAGAAGATTGTATCAAATGAAAGCAATCTCCTTTCTTCTTGCAAAGCGAACCCGCTTGCACGCAACTCATTTTATACACTCTACAATTGACTGGACTTTCTATTTTTTAGTATATGAATAATTCTCTTGTATGCTTACTTCACTTGAGTTGTTTGTTGAATAAGCTTTTCTCCAGGTAAGCACTCTACTTCACGAAATGCAGGAAAGGTTTTCCTTTACCACGGTAAAATGTTGGTTTGGATATTGTTTTGAGAGTCCCCAAGTACTTGCTTTGGTGAAACATATACTCTTTGTTCCTTCCTTGTAGGGGCCTCTAAAGGAGTAAGTTTTTTTGCTTACGACACCAATCACGTAGCTTCTTTTGGCTAGTGACCCGAGGTTTCTTTTAATATAACGGATCTCGGTTCAAAGCTTAAATAAGGAAACTCTCCTGTTTTGAATAGGATTTAATTTCAGACAATCAACCTCATGCTCATACTATTGCATAACAAGAACCTTGCCTAGTTCCTCCACTTAATTTCCAGCCATATAAGTAAATGTACCTTTTACTCCTCAAGGGTAGAACGAGCATATATAAATCAATATAACAGTACAGAAGTATAAATATTATATGACTACTTCTATATTTAATAACATTATTCCTTGATCTTTGACTCACTCTTGCAGTAATTTAATCTTTGTTTTGCTTATTATAATTTTTACTCTTCTATTCTTTAATTTCTGCATTATAAAATCATGATATCATCTACAGTACCCGAAGGTCTTCGGTCGAACAGTCACTGCACAAACTATTTAACACCAATATTCTGCATTTCTTTCCTCCTTAAAATTTATGAGGTCTCCCTCAAGCTGAAAGACTCTCTGGTACCATCCAATCGATTTTAGAAGGTGGTTTGACCTGTTATTATCACAAATTGTGGCCTTGTCCACTTTACCAGTTAGAAGATTAGCTTGGGCTGACCTAAAGGTCTTATTAATTAAAGGCGTGCCTTTGGCGTGTGTTCACGTCTGAAGTTTTTTACTAGAAAAAATCAGATGTTAGCTATATTTCCTAGATAGTGGATGGTAATTTGTATCACAATGGTATTTACATGTCTTTTCACTTCTATTTGTTTGGAATTACACTGAAGGCTTACTTACCTTGCTCATCTTAAAAAAACTCCATCAAGAGCTGCGTTTGCTTTGGATCACTCAGCCAAAGGCCGTTTTCATCACCAGTAACTGAAAAATAAATTACATTTTGCTTTAAATAATTTGTCATACAATTCGCTTCATTCTAGAAATTTAAGAGTACTACGCAAAGCACAGCGCCTCTTGCTCACCTAGTAATGTTACATACTTCAGAACAGAGTCGTAGAATTCGTGATAAAATGAAATCTTCCGCCATCTTAGATGCAGAGATAAAAATTTCATTTGCTATGCAACTCGTTTCCAAAGTAAGAAAGTGATTTCTGCTTATTGTCATAATGGCTATGAAGGCCCGGCGTACCACATGGCCACTTAATTATGAATTTTCATATCAAATACATGTTTCTGCCTACATGTTGAAAAAAAGCACTTGAAAAACAAATCACCTTAGACCTTAGGGATAAATATCCTTAGGTATTTTAAGACAGATAGAGGGAGGGGGCTATCATTAGAGTTCTATGATTTGACACGTTTCCTACTTAGGAAAATGTATTGTTTAAGCCTCTAGAACTTTAAGCGTAAAATTTAACCATAGTTTTACTATTTGGCGATAAACATCGTATTTTGTATACTAGGAGACTTCAAAGAATAGCGGTATGCATCTCCAGGGTACCAAACCCATCTATTTTCCAATAGCAAAAGACCTGCTTCCACTAACCAAAATTCCTTTTAGAAGTATCGGTCCTAGAGAAACCTCTTAAGATAGATTTGCTGAATGATGATACGGAATGTTACGATTAATTAGTACTCTTCAGTAAAGACGGCGCCAATTATGACCACAACAGAAAAGAGTAACCACAAAGTGAAATATCATAGTCAATAGGACTGGAAGCCTAACCTCGTCGAATTTCCCTCCAAATTAACTTGAACAGAATTATATTTTGAATAATGTTCAACACACATCCTTTGGTAAGAAAGAAAAATTTTTGGAAATTGATAATAAAACACAGTATAATTACCACTGTTGGCACAAATATCAAAATGTTTCCAAGTGGCTTAGAAAAATGGCACGGCCATATAGGATTTAACACTAAATGTTTCATTCTTAATGTGTTTCATTCTGAAATATTTCATTCTTAATAATACCTCATTACTCATCAGCAATATTATATCTTGGTCCTTTATATACTCTATACTCTGCTTTTCCCTTTTAATACATTACTAAGTATATTTTTGGTAGTTAGTTAGTGGTTAGTAGTTTAGAAGTACAAGACAGGGATCTTGATTCTTCGAAATCGAGCACACACCCTGAGGTGACAGGGAGTCTGCTGTTAAGAATCTGAGCTCAGATTATATCTTTTATTAAAGCAGCAATGCCAAGGGGTTATGTAAGAAATGTGTTGGTTTTTCATTGGCAATAAGCTGAGTTTAATAATTTTGCAGTGACAAAGAAAAGTTTATCCGGAATAAAAGGTCTGCTATAGTTAGATCTGACTTCAATTTATATGACCTTAATCACAAAAGCTTTAAAAAAGTTGTCACTTCTGCCATATTTAAGAGGGAGGTCTTCTTGCTGTTAAACTAGTCATTGTCTTTAATCTTTAAAATAAAGGTTGAGAAACTTAAATAGCAATATACTCGTTTTCCCTTCTACAGGTGTAGCTCAACAATTACTTAGCTGGGGTGTGTTGCTCTTCTGTCACAATAAATAACCGTAATAAGAGAACATTATTTCTGAACATAATCAGTTAAGCGTTTCGAACCATTTAACTGAGGACAGAGGGCATTAACCTCAAATCTTGAAAGACCACAAAGTATCTAACGGAATCGTAAGTAAGATCATTGCGGTATTTGTTATCTGATCTTTATTTTCATAAATAAGCTAGCTGCTTTAGTTAACACCTCATACAGTGACTACGAGGAATTTTCAGTAAGCACTTCTTACTGAAAGTCACAAATAAAGCTGATAGGTTTTGTATGCAATAATTTGAGAGGTAGGTAATAAGGTTATCAATTAACCAACCTGTTTCATAGTCGGTAAGTTTTCATTTACTTAAAAATGGTTTTGATTTTTGAATTTGATTTACAGAAGTAAATAGCTTGAGCATAAGTTTCAGAATTGGAATATAATTTCAAGTGTACATTTGTGCTTGGCCTATATTTTTATGTTAAAAATATTCTATTTCCAAATGTCAGGTTATTTGTACTTAATTTCCAAATGCAAAACGGATAGGCTAATGTTAATACAAAGACCCTTGAGGTAGCTTCACACTTCATTGCGGTCTGTGAGATAAGAATTATTGTATAAGTAATAGAAGAAAAATTTACGATTTCTCTTTCCTTTTGGAAGTGATAATTTCTCTGTTGAAATGAGAATATTAACTTTTTTCATCTTGAATCTTGGCTCGACAAAGGTGAAAAACAATGTCATAGTAAATTCATGGATTTCCAAGGAAAAGGCTAAGAAATGTGCATCTTTTCCTTTAGTGAAGAATTCTGAAAATTACTTCCACAAACCCTAAAAGGTCTAAATCCTTTAACTAATTGCCTTCACTGGCACATCCAGATGACTCTAAAACTCCCTTCCTGATTTTGTTCATCATCATCTACTTGAATCAACCTTGCTTTCTTAAGAAGAGTAAAAAGTATGGCTTGGGGATATAAAAGCCATTATTTCGTACCTTTTCTTCTGGTACTTTTTTGTCTTCATTACTCCTATTTAAATTTTTTCACTGGTAAACAAAGATATAACCTTTTGTCACTATCGAGGCTACAAGAAGAGAATATTATAAACACAAAATTTAGTGAGTTGCCACTAATTTTACCTAAATCCCCTGGGGAAAATAATCCTAATTAAAGTATTGTACAACCTTTTCAAATGTATGTATGAACGTATATATGTAGATAAAAGGAATTTATAAGTATTTAATGTCTCATTTCACCATTAGGTTATTTGATTTAACCTCATCACATAAGTTAGAAGTACTCTCTTGGATAAGTATTAAATGTTTTGTCTCACTAAAGGAAGCCTATAGAATGTTTTCTCTTCCCAAAAGTAGCCTTTCCACAGTAGGGTGAAACAGCAGGACCCTTTACGAAATAATTTACCAGTGGTTTCACATCTAATGAATTAAGTGACCTCATCACTGTTTTCATTCGTTTTATCAAAATGTAGAGCGGCGACAACGAGCATTAAATTCTTTATATTATTCACACACCACGCATGTACAAACATTCACATATATCAAGGACGAGTACTTATTTTCTTTTTAGTTTGTCAAATATTACAGATCAATAGATTCTTTAAACTTAACTATTTTTTCTCAGTTGAAATGTTTGCTTCGGTCTATCCATCTATCTATCTATCTATCTATCTATCTATCTATCTATCTATCTATCCATCTATCTATCTATCTATCTATCTATCTATCTATCTATCTAGCTATCTAGCTATCTGTCTATCTATCCATCTATCTATCTATCTATCTATCTATCTATGTATCTATCTATGTATCTATCTATCTATCTACCTATCTAGCTAGCTAGTGTTTGAAAGGGTGTGGATAGGTATGTGATTGTTGAATTCTAATAAAATATAGTAAAATTCTGGATATTTCAATTTAAGAAACGTCATGTCTATTTTTGCTTAAATTGTAAAATACATAGATTGTTGTATCTCTGTCTACATTATTGATATAATATTGATACAATAATTACAATATTGATAGCAATTTTAGGTGATCTTATGTCACACTTTAAAAGCAAGATCCGTTTACAGAANTCTATCCATCTATCTATCTATCTATCTATCTATCTATGTATCTATCTATGTATCTATCTATCTATCTACCTATCTAGCTAGCTAGTGTTTGAAAGGGTGTGGATAGGTATGTGATTGTTGAATTCTAATAAAATATAGTAAAATTCTGGATATTTCAATTTAAGAAACGTCATGTCTATTTTTGCTTAAATTGTAAAATACATAGATTGTTGTATCTCTGTCTACCTTATTGATATAATATTGATACAATAATTACATTATTGATAGCAATTTTAGGTGATCTTATGTCACACTTTAAAAGCAAGATCCGTTTACAGAATAGAACATTACAACTTAGCGACAAATAGTGAAGTCAAATGGAAGAAGAATACAATCCTTAGAAAAGGCAGAACAGAGTGGAGCACTGAACAATAACAATACCATAGGGATTGTTTTAGTGATAAGTGAACACAAAGTCATCCTATTCAGGCAATGACTACTGAATGTTTTCAATGGTCACAAACAACAAGAGCAGTAACCGCAGCAACAACAACAACAGCAACAACAACAAAAACAAAAAAACAACATAATAGTAATATAATAATAATAATAATAATAATAATGATAATAATAATAAATATTCACCTTTAGTAAGGTTTTACGTTTCAAATAAACGTTTGTAGGAGTTAACTGCTTCCAAGTTGCTCCATAAAACCTGACTGCTGTGTGTTTCATTTGCCTTATAAGGATATGAAGTATTTATATACATATTGATTTCTAGAACAAATGTAATGGCTTACTGTTGATTCTATAGGCTGGTGGATTTAAACGTTTTTTCATGATAGTAGTGAGAAAATATGAATCGACCTCCAACACGCAAGTGAGATGATTTGGTTTTCTAAATATGCATGTTTGCGTCATATCAGAGTCATATCAGGATTCAACTCAATGTACAACTAGCTACACGCGCCTATTTAACACAGAATTCATTTTTCTGTTTGTAAATTCAGAATTTCTATAGGGTCTTTGACTTTGGAGGCGACTACCTAATTACAATATTTTATGTCTACTTTTCTAAAAGATATTGGGATATCGAAATCCAACTCCTTTGTAAGGAGTCAAATTGAAAAACAAAAATTACTAGAAAAAAAAGAACGCTTAGTTCGTGGCAAAATGAAGAGAATTTAAGATAAAAGACTAATTATAAAAAAACATAGACAGTTGACGTACGCTGTTGTGTGAGAACCAAACAAACTTCAGGGGTGGGATGCAGATCAGATACCAAATTTGCCAACATATGAACCATGTGACAATGATACGAAAAAGGAATCAGGGGTGTTATGGCCACTATTAGTCAGATTTTCAATCCCTGCCTAAAGTCTGATTTCCATTCAGTGTTATTTGGAGCGAGGGGGAACTTTTAGATCAAATTTTTGCTGGGCATGCGTGATATGATAATTTTACAAAATACTTGAGCGCTCCATCCAAAAACTGTAGTATCTCATTCTACATTTTGCAATCGATCGCCTGCGGAGATAATCACCAAACAATTTTCAGAATGTGTGTCCCGAAAAACGCATGAACTGAACAAAGAGTACAAGTCTAAACAAGTTTCTAATAATAAGGTCTGATGATAAAGTATTTGATCGCCCTTAGATTAGACAAACAGGATGCCTTAGACAATTCGAGTATGCCTTTACTTTCATTTTAGCTGTTTACCTTTTATTCTCTCTCAGAATCTGCGAGTTTCTGCCAAGGTTCTTAGAAATTTATGCATCAGTAGCACACACTTCATTGTTACTATCAACCAGATACTGCAGAAAATTCACACTCGGGAAATAAGTATACGTTGTATCACCAGTACTTTTTAGAGTTACTAGTTAAGTTGGTTAAGCTAAATGCAAAGTACTGTCACATAGTGTGCTGGTGTTTTCAAAAACCATTTTGTGGCCAGTAGCTTTCCTGTATGAAAATATTTCATTCCGATTTCTTTTAACTTGACTTAACCTACTTCTGTTTTCCTTTTTTGTTTCATTTTTTCCCCTGTCATATCTTCACAGTTTCATACACCTAGTGACATTTTGCCTTGTATAGTTTTTACTCATTCAATAAAAAACTAAAGAAAGGTATTTAGGTAATTATGAAGTACAAACTAGAACCTTCTGCATTTGATAATTCAGTGGAAGACCAATATGGTAAATCGTTAATATCAACAATATAAACCACTTGATAAAAGTGACATGATTTCCGCAAAGCATTGTCGTATTCATCGCGACGAAAACCAAAGAAATAATGAAATTGCTGTTACTTTGTTTATTGTAATAATCAATAATCTAAACTGTGACATTTAGAAGTGTATGCAATATGCTTAAATCAGATATCAAGCCACAATGCTACCCGGCTGTGATGGCTTAGGTACTTCCATCTTAATAGTCACATATTGCTTTTGTTGCAACTTAATATTAGAGACAAAATTCAAAAGACTCAAGTTTACAGAAAGCTGCCATAAAAATTACAATAAAAATTATCCATAAAAATTACCATAAAAATTACCATAAAATTATAAAACAAACTAATGCGTGGGAAGTATTTTAGTTCATTCGAGATTGATACGAACAAATTATTTAGAATATGAATAAACCAAAAAATACTTAAATACTATATAAAATGTTTGAAATTCTTTCAGACGTTTAAATACTTCAAACAAGTTACATGATTTAATTGGTAGCAGAAAAATACCATAAAGCACAGATATTAACCTGCTTTGATAATAAGTGAAAATTATTTATCTGCATAGATTACAAGTTAATGAAGAATCTGGTATCACTGCATTTCATTTCCTGGATGATATTTTTAATTTGTCTTCAAAGCGACGACAAATTTGTAAAAATAAATATATTGTATATGGAGTTCCCTTTCTTTCAAACTTTCATCCATGTCAGCGAAAAAGCTTTCTACCAGAACAAATGCGATTATGATTGCAATATATAGGGTCTTTGAAGCAATTCATTATTACAATATTTTAACTAAAATATACACCCTTAGATCATTGGTATACATGAGAGGAACACATTGTTCAAGTAAATGATTGGGAAAATATTTTTTAAATGTGTGGACCAAGCATGACATTCAGTGAGTAAATAGAATAATAGGACCATTTCCAAGCTTACGTATTTAGTTCAGACTCGTTACAAGCAACATATAATAAAGCCAGAGTCAAATGTGGAAATTATGAAGTTTTACTGCACGTCATTATTAAATTTTTAGTAAGATAAATTTAACTGAATTGTTTGTGTTGTCAAGTATTTTCTCGTCTTTCGCTTACTGTTCCTTCAAAGCACTTCCTACTATGTAACGCTAAGGTTTAAAAAAAAGTGACTTGCATTAGAAAATGTGCTTAGTAAAGGGGGCACTTTATTAGTTCTAAAAATACCTGGATCAAATAGGTCGGATTACCTTGCTTTAAAATTCCTAATGAAGAGGGAAAATTGTTTTTGAACCATATCAGCTATTTTTGTATTTGTTTAAGTGTGTGTTACAAAAAATGGTGCAAAAGCAAGAAAAATTACAGCTAGCAGGATTATAATTNTTAGAAAATGTGCTTAGTAAAGGGGGGCACTTTATTAGTTCTAAAAATACCTGGATCAAATAGGTCGGATTACCTTGCTTTAAAATTCCTAATGAAGAGGGAAAATTGTTTTTGAACCATATCAGCTATTTTTGTATTTATTTAAGTGTGTGTTACAAAAAATGGTGCAAAAGCAAGAAAAATTACAGCTAGCAGGATTATAATTGTAAAAAGTTTGAAAATGTGGACACAATCTACAATAAAATTTGATGTACACAGCCAGAAAATTAAGTAATATACTGTAAAAGCTGAATAAGGCAGAAGTTTATTTGGTTATATACATATTTTATATATATTATAAATATTATATATATTATATATATTATATATATTATATATATTATATATATTATAAATATATTATATACATACATTAGCATTTTTTCTACACAGAGCCTGTGAGTTCTTATCACAAGTAAGTGCAAAGGATGAGTTAGAACTTTAATCCAAATAAACGTTGACTACATATAACTATTTTCTATAATTCATGTCAATATGAAATTATGAATTTATTGAATTTATTCAAACAAATTTAATTAACTGAGGATTAGATCCTCTACAAAATTATTATGTCAGATCATAGAAAAGAGACAGGAAGTCAACCCCTTATTCCCTATATCGGTTTACACCTTTCAAAGGTAAAACAAAAAGAAATTATATAACAATTAACATCTTTTATCCTGATCTTTTCAAGTATGCTTTTATATCACCCTTGAATGAGAACTGTTATCCTGTAATGTAGCAGGCTATTCTTATAACCAATATCATTAGAATTTTACTCTAACAAAAAATTTACTTCTGTCATCGTTAAGCACTTATTACTTTACCTACATTAAATCCACAAACCCTTAAAACCTACATTCTCTTTGTTTCAAACACAAATTTCCAGCCTACGTTGCTGTCATTTTTCATCCAAGAAGTGGCAATATAGAATTTTTATTAAAATTTCTCCTGTCCCTACATAAATTCTCCTCTGTTCATAGTTGTTTTGTAGCTGATATTTCTTTAACTGTGCCACTCTTGAATGTTTTGGCAATTGTATAAGCCCCGCATGGAAATATATAAAAATTACATGACCATTGTAACAATACTTCAGGAAGACATGTCATACCATAATCAGCAAGGCCAGCAAGGTTCCCACAAAACCTTTCTATTGGCACTCGGCTATCAAGCCTTAGGCTTCTAAATATCCAAGTCACATTATGTGGAGAACCAGTGAGAGCCCAAGGTGTTCCACTACCTTGCAGTCCAACGGAAATAAAATACAATCAGGTCATCTGGGTGAAATAAAAAACCGTCATTGTTTAAAACAGGAGTTGAATTTTGCATCGGAGTTTTACTTAACTTTATTAAATATTGCACTGGTTAAGGTAAAGTATAAACATATTATCTTTGCTATTTTTATTTAATAAAGAATCCACGAGAGTCTTGATAATTATAGGGTATCGCTTCAACGTAAATTTTATCGTTATTTGTGGACATAAGTTAACTTCGTGTACAACAGAAGTCAATATCAAAACAGCAAACAGGAGTGACTGAATGGTGTTTATTTGTGGAATAATGTTTGAGAAGATCTAATGATGATGAGGATAATTTGGTTTTAAACCTTTGTAGTCTTATTTTTATATTAGTTAGCTGTCGTAAAATATCGACCAGAAATAAAGAAGGTCGTTGCATTTTTTAAAATCATATTACAAAAATCAGATGGAAATTCTTCTAGGTTTGTGCCAGTGGAAAGAAAAGAGAAACCTTGGATAAATTGAAAATTAATCTGTAATTTATCCCAGATACAACAATGTTTCATTTGTATTGCAGACACTTATTTGTACTTGCTAAAAGAATAGGTTTTTTATGAAAGTGCAAATTAGGATTTATTAAATATTTTATTTTTTGAGAAATATAAAAAATTTATTTTTCACCTGGTATGGTTGGGTGAAGAAGATGATCTGAAGAAAAATGATACCAGAAATTCTTCCAAACGTACCTTTTGTTACATACGTAATGACGTGTAGGCTTCTCGCTTCACTTGCAAGATAACTAACATACTTTTCTTATCTTTGATCGAAAGTTAAAATTTAATCAGTTCTATAGGACATAAAAATAGTGAGACTGCTTTATAAAAGAAATCCAAAACCTTAAATTTTCAACAATACTCTCTTCCATTCTTTGGTGAAGTAAAACAACGTTTTCAACCAGTGAAGATCTCAAAAAGTTATTTGCAACTTTTAGTCAATAAAATGTAATATTTGGTTTTAAGAGCTGAGCTCGAATTTTATTGAAGTGCCATTTTGGGGGTATAACATCGCATTACCAACATTATAATATATTTATATTATAATGTTGATAATGCGATGTTATAAACCAAAAATTACTGCTGTTTCTTTTCATTATACTACTAGGGGGCAAATGTAATATATAACCAGAAAAACATTCAATGTATAGAAAAAGATGTCAGCAGTAATATCCTGTATGTCATGAAAACATTAGGAAACAATAATAACATCAGATAGAGAAACCACGCAATTAAATGGTGAAACTGAGAAACAGGAGATATTTCTTCATCAATAGATTACGTTGTACTCGTGATATTTTAGGAAACGTCATTCTGTCAAGACAAAGCATTGGAATTCATGAAATATATATACCTGTATTGGTAAGAGTGATGAAACCAGTAATAATTTTATTCTTAAAATGCTTTGTGGCCTAATTACAAAGCATAGAAGGAGATAACTTTTGTATAAAGGTATACTTCTAAAAAATCACCGTCTGACTTGTGGTCTTCGGACTATTAAATAGAGGATATTTTGATCTGAGGAAAAGCAAGAATGATCTTCTCTTTATTTATACATTGAATTGAAAACGCTGGCAAGTCTTGCTTGGGAAATTAGCAATATCAGGAAAAGACAGAATTCTTTAGGCAAATCAAATATGTAGCCTCAATGGATGACTTATTAATTCAATCTGAAACATTACATGTATTCTATTCAGGAAGCAATGATTGACTGTAAAAATTAGAATTAATAATACCAAAAGCACTAAAATAATATTTACTTCATTGACTACTTCAAAGAAACCTACTAAGCTCTGTTGTTTTAAATGGTCAGCTAAGTTTGACAGTTTATGAAATTAATTGGGGGGGGGGGGGATGAAATATGAAATAAAAGAGGCAAGTCAAGAGCAATCGAATGGCCTGTTTATCTTCAGCATATTTAGTTTTCTTTGATAAGGGTAATAAAATAACAACAATAATTACAATAATAATTTTCATATTTTACATGACACCCCAATACATCGAAAGACAAAAACAAATTTACACACACACACACACACACACAGATATATATATATATATATATATATATATATATATATATATATATATATATATATATATATAAATACAATATACATACAAAATAACTAG
>RDPX01000002.1:7860787-7942362 GCA_003991215.1 Morbakka virulenta | reverse complement strand
TGAGCACTCTTAGTGAACATTGGTATACTTTACTAATATTACTATATATATATATATTAATGATAATAATGATAATAAATTTCTGTGTTACTTGGTATCTATTACCAGGGTCTGTCATCTTTTTCATTAAGGTTTATTCCTTTGTGCAACGTTTAAGTACCTTACAAGCCCACTCGGAACAAACATTACCTGTTTCCCTCATAAAAAAAGGAAGTCGGTGTTTATTTCCCTTTACTGTGCAGAGTATTCTTTATTAACAACTGATATTGGACGAGAGATGCTCGTAAACATCAACGAAAAATAGAAGATGTACATGGGACAAAACGCGAGGAGAAGGAGAGTTAAAAACATGCAAATAACAGTAAGAAGAACAGGGGGAAAATGTGAGAAGTAGTTGTAGAGATAATTTTATGGAAAAATTTAGTAGAGCAACCAGAAGTGTAATCATTGCTGGTCATAGCCAGCAGCTGACAAATGATCAGGGAGTGTAGTATGGTTGCCAAACTTTTTCGGTGCATAACATATCAGTACGTGCATAAGTAATTAAGTCATCTATCAACAGGTTCGTATTTGTTTGTTGTACCTACTGCAAATGACAGTTCTAGTTGATGAGCATTATATATTTTCAATTGTTATTTTGTTATCAACATTATTACACTTTCGAGTAAGCCACCATCTTTTTATGTGTTAATCTGGTTGCTAGGAAAATGTTGGGATTTATTGCTACGGGGGCGGAAACATTTTTTTAAAGAGAATAATTTTAGGGCCCTTTTATTATGTTAATTCCCCAATAAAGTAATTATGCTGGTTGAGCTTAACAGTGATGATAATTCACTGAGCTGTTTCTTTGCCAATTTTTTACTGTTGCAAACTTATAAACCTCTGACCCAAAGCTAATTGAAGTCTACTAAATGCAGTTTCACGGCAAGCATTGTTTACTGGTCATGTCATGCGCAAAGATGAATTGGAAAATGTAATGCTCACTGGAAAAATAGAAGGGAAACGCAGTAGAGGAAGGCAAAGGCTAATTTAGATCAGTAGCCTGACCAAATGTGTAGATCTAAATAACACGAAGTTAGTTAAGGCATCTAGAGACAGAGAAAAGTGGAAAACCATGATCGCCAATGTCAGAATCGGATAAGGCACCAAGAGAAGAATAATTGTTTATTTTTAACTTAGTAATGTTTATTCAGTCAAAATGTTCAAAACATTTGTTTTTGTGACTCTTACACCACGTGCACAGTTTCAGTTTTGTCTTGTCGACTAAGTTATTAAATAGTTTCACATCACATCTTTCGATAGTAAACACCTGCTCGAACAACAATGACCTAGGCCTAAAACTGTGACTGGTACAAGCTCATGGGAAATTACGTTTATCTACTGTTTGGATTTCGTCATTACTGACAATGCTGGTAGGAATTTTAGACCATGAATCATATAAGATGTTGGTGGAGATTATGGAATACTAGACTGTTTAGCAAGATCATGTATTGCACAGATAAAGATTTGAGACTAACTTGAACCTTGAAAAAAATAGAAAATTTTTCGAGTTTAGGAAAGTTAGACTAATCCTGAGTGTTCAATAAATCGAAATTTGTAAAATTTTAAGAGGAAAATTTGAGTTTACGTTAGATTTTACTTACGTGACGGAAGCAAGGAAAGTGCGGAATATAATTTGAAGTCAGAGCTACAAATATACTGTAAAACGTAAATAGTTTAATTACTATTTCCAAAAAAAAGATATAGAAAAGTAGTACAGTCAGAAGTTCTTAGGGGCTTTCTGCACCATCAGTTATGCAAAGTCTTACTGCATGTACAAAAATAAGCATTAATCTCTGATTGCCTAACCCACCTTGTAAATCAGTTTGAATTTTAAAGTTGATTCCCTTGACATGACAGGTTCAGTATTAACTAGTTCTTCAAGTTGCGTTATTCGAAGTTGTACCAAAACCGAAGATATCAAGTGCCCTTTTTAATAAGACACTCAACTGGACATAAAGAACTTGACGTTTTCATCGTAGTCCCAAATGGCAGCTTCTTGCCTTTCGAAGTGACTTCTTTTGAAAAAAAATTAACAGAGGCATGCTTAAGAACGTCTTCCAAGCCATGTCGAGCCTCTTTATAGGGTTCAGTATTGAAAATGGAATATTTTTTATTGCTACGACATAACTAGAAATAGATTACAGCTATATCTAGCTTTTAAGGACGATGTAACGTCTTGATGCATTGGCTAGAACTTTGAGGTCGTATTTGATGGCAAACACACAAGATTTATCGACTTCAGATAGATAATAGGACAATGTTCTGCACAGTTGTTCCAGGTTTTTGTCGGGTTTTTGTAATCGTAGGTTAAGTGTTTTAAATCAATGAAATATCTTGGTTTTTCTTACTTTCCGATGACAAACATCCCAGAGCATTTATAGCGGATAAGTAAGGCTGGTTTTACGAAACTTCCCGTCTGCACAACTTCCTGTTTTAGAGATCGAGAGATATGTCTAGGTTGGCTTGGTAAAGTAGCCGTTTGCAGATTCGATAAAATTTGTAATTGGTGAGAGCGGTTGGTAGAGTTTTCTCCATCTACGTCGCGATCACATCCGATTTGCAGGAATTGCCTTCGTCTGAAATCATTTAAAAAGAAATCTGAAAACGACCCTTCCAACGATTTTCCTCACCATAAGATGCCGAAAAATTACCAACTTTATGTTTCTTTGGAAAATACAAAACCTTTTTTAAGAGTGCTTTGGTAGATAAAAGTACAATTCTACTCGAAACAATTCAATTTCTAGAATTCTACGGCAAGAGGACATTTAAAAATTAATTTGTCTACATCTGCCTATGTTTCCTCTTTTCGTCTTCTCCCTTCAGAGTTATCTTTTATGTCAACCGTTTTAAAAATCTTGTCTTTCTTTTTTATCCAACTGGACATCTTTCTGGGGACTTGAAATTTCTCTTTTATGGTAGTTCTTTTAGGGATTTTGTACTTAATTTAGTTGTTTTTTTCTGAACCGGTATTATCTTGGTACAATGGACGAAGCCAAAAGATTATTAGATTACAACATTCGGTCATCACCTAAGACATTCGCATGCTGTATTTATTTCTTCATGTAAGGCGTAGCATATATTTAAGTATTAAATTTTTTATCATTCTTAGTGACATTTATAAAATTCTGTCCTCTATTGAACGGAATAATTCGTTTCTTTCCAACACATCAAAAAAACCCATTGGTTTCCTTCTCCAAGTTAGTTCAGCATACAACAACATTCTGCCATTTCCCTTTCATATTTTCGCATTTCAAAGCCCTTTTTTTAAGTTCCCCCTGTGATGCAAAGATATTTGATCTAGTGGCCTTTTGCCCCGTGCAAGTGTGCCACAAAATCAGGCTTTGATTCTTTTATCATAAGAAATCCTTTTAACTCGACCAGAATTTTTGCAATCTCCTGGCAACAAATATGAACTCTATGTCTGTTACACTTGACACTCTCTTTAGCAGTATTTCCTTCTTAGTACTTTCAGCCACCTGATACGCGTAGTGGCTTTTAGGTGTCCTAGATATATTACGCAGTTGACGTATCTGTTGTTTGCATTATGTTCAGGGTTAATGGCATACAACACGACTGTCATAACGTTTTCTCTGTATGCTTACCCTTTTGTGTATTTCCTCTAGGTCTCATTGGTCAATTACTGTCATTTTTGTTTCACTGAGTAGTTTTCAAGAACAAAACTACAGCTATATTTAATGCGAATAATTACCTATGAATTTTAAGGATTCGTATTGTCAGTGGATAATTCAGCATATATTTCANAATAATTCGTTTCTTTCCAACACATCAAAAAAACCCATTGGTTTCCTTCCCCAAGTTAGTTCAGCATACAACAACATTCTGCCATTTCCCTTTCATATTTTCGCATTTCAAAGCCCTTTTTTTAAGTTACCCCTGTGATGCAAAGATATTTGATCTAGTGGCCTTTTGCCCCGTGCAAGTGTGCCACAAAATCAGGCTTTGATTCTTTTATCATAAGAAATCCTTTTAACTCGACCAGAATTTTTGCAATCTCCTGGCAACAAATATGAACTCTATGTCTGTTACACTTGACACTCTCTTTAGCAGTATTTCCTTCTTATGAATTTTAAGGATTCGTATTGTCAGTGGATAATTCAGCATATATTTCAAGATCATGGTTTTGGTTTTTGAAGTGCTGATTTAAAAAAACCGTTATTTTAGCAATAACACTATGAATTAAAAGAAGAAGCTACAAAGCAAATAAATATTACTAAAGATAGCTATTGCATCTTTTTATTTTGTCTCGAAACAATTATGTCTTTCATACTACTAAGAAAAAGGTCACCATCAATAGGAGCGGGAATTTTAATGCAGTTTTCCCCTTTGTTGGAACTGTAGGCGAAGCAAAAGAAAAGTTCCATATATATCCTACAGTTTAGGGATGATAGCCACGACGAGCCACACGACAGATAAATCAGAACATAATAGTCATTTGTAAATCTTTTATTTACTTCATTTCATTGACACATCCATGACAGACCAAATACTTAAGACAAATCTTTAAGACAAAATCAGTTTTTAATACAAATCTGTTACGATATAGTCAAGAACGTTTCGGGGCAAGTTTGTCCCATCCTCAGCTAATAGTGGGGAAAAATTTTAAGGATATATATATATATATATATATTATATATATTTTATATATTTATATATGAAAACCACGGTAAAATAAATTACCTAAAACAACGGTTAACTAAAGTAAACAGGCGGAAATTGCCTAAATAGAAGATGACAGGGAGGAAAATAAGGATAATTGCCTATGGAGGGAGATAACGAGGAGGCGACAAACGAAAGGAATCCTAAAGGGACTAGAAAAGGCAAAGTTTGCGTGTTCCTCATCAGCTATGACTTGTAATTGTATGTTAGTCGATATCTTGTCGAATACTCTGATGAAGATTTTAGTATGCTTTAGTTTCTTCGACAGATCGAAAGAGATTTCCAGTTAGCTCTGTCAATAGCCTTTGGTAGAATAAACAAAGGCAATAAGAAAGCTTCCTCTTTTATCTGGCGTTTTTAGTTAGCAAAGATAAGGTGGATCGTACGTTCACAGCACCTATAACATGAATATCTACTACTGTATCCGGCTGGGGCCATAGATAGGTTTCTTCACAATGGTATACAAACAATATAAAATAGTTTTCTAAGGTTTTATCAACAACACTGAGAAGTGTCATTCCCCTGTACTTTTCATTTTAATATATATAATTTAAGGAAGAATTTTATCATATGACAGTAATCAAAAACCTTAAGGAGAAATTCACCTTGATCAGAGTATTCCTACAATTTAGTGTTTTTGAGAGCTGCACAAAGCTGTTTCTATGAGCCTGGGTTGTCGAAAGATCTTTGAGTTCAAAGCTGCTTAACATCGCTCAGAATATCATAATCTGCATTCGTTGATTGCTTTAATAAGCACTGGAATGTTAAGTCCATCTGTTTTACATATCAACTGGTGGAGTGTGGTTCTTCATAATATAGTACTGCTTTTGTAGGGTTGTGTTTGGAAAAAGTTTTGCTATTTGCTAGTTTCCTGACATATTCACAATGTGTGTTTCTATCCAGTTTTTATTGTTGCATATCCGTTGAAATTAAACCATTACAATCAAACCACTCATTTTAACTAGGTTTTTCTGCTGAAATTTATCTTTGTTACATTTTACAAGACTAACTTAAAATCTTCCCATAATCCGGGGTCAATTTGTAATAAAGTAATTTTGAAGAATGTATTTATATCAGTTAGTATGATAGCGCTGAACTCTCTAAAAACTTTTTCAGTTTTTTCTTGGCTTAATGGAATATACGCATTTACAGATGCGGATCAACAGTAAAATGAAAACACCAGATCTGTCGACGCCCGGGTTACCAACGACCGCAATACCCAGTGCTCAGCAGGTTTGATATGGAAAACAGACTAATGCTGTAAGAAAGAGAGCAAAAAAAGAAAGGAGAAGAGAGAGAGAGCGGGGGGAGAAAGAGAGAGAGAGAGAGAGAGAGAGAGAGAGAGAGAGAGGAAAAGGTGGAAGGACTTAATTGACAGAGATATGGAGGCTGTTACCTATTCTGTATGAAGTCCTAAAGTGTACCCAATTCGAATAGATAAAATATAGTGAAGAAATTTAACACCATCAGGCTGTTATAATTTTATCCTGAAGACTGTGTTTTCAAATAAAACTCAGCCACTGTAGATTAAAGTTGAAAGATGAACTGTTTCTGTTAATGCGTTCATAGGCCAATTTATTTTCAAATTCATGCAATTAACAACAGTCGTCTTCTCATTTTTAGAGTACCATAAATATATATGACATTTTGCTAACATGTTTTAATCCAGGTCTTATAACTTTTTATGCGCCCAGATATTGGTGGATTCTCACGTTTTTAACATAGCTAGTTTGTTTATGAGATTTGACCCAAGCAAAGCTAACAACAGCAACAACAAAATAATAATAATAATAATAATGATAGTAATAATAGTAATAAAAAGTAATAGCAGTAATAAAAATAATAAAAACAATAAAAAATTTAAGGAATGGTGGTTGCAAGTTCAGATTTTATCGAAAATTAATTGTCATTAATCCTTTGTAAATTTCATGCTTCTGAATAGCATCCTCTTTTCTATTTTTCTTTTAGCATAAACAATAAATCCAACAGCCAGTTTAGTGCAAAGGGTTACATTCTATTAGACTTCTTTTATGATACTCTTTCATTATGAATTATTATTTTGTTGATTTCATATCTCTCCTATTTCTATCCCCAGAAGCACGGAGTAACTCAGTGGTCTGCAGTTTTAACAATGAACCACACTAGTCACCACCTCTGCCTTAGCTATTGTAAGGAGAAAATCCACTGTTTTAATGAATTATCTTATTAAGATAAATTATTGTGGTTGTACCTAATAATATGATAAAACCTAGCTTAAAATAAATGCCCCTTAGGAATACTTACTGTATTTGGAAGTAAGATAAATAATTTATAGAAAAACTCTACACTACCCCAATACGAACTGTAGTTTTTCATCACGTGTACTTAATATGTGAGGTAATATACAGACTTTTTCCATAGAAAACTGATTTATAAGAACTAGTACTACGATGGCCAAAAAGTTAAGAAACTTTACCACCAGGATACAAGAAATTTAGAATTGAAAAATTTCCATTTTTAGAAAAGAGTCCATTGATTTGAGGTTGTGTACGGACGGATGATTAACTTAACTTTTTTGTCAACAGCCTTTATAAGTTGTTTAGTATTGATTTTTGTTTGGAAAATTTTTTAATTTTTGACAATAATCTTTTTTGGCCTTTTTTCGTGGCGGTCAGCTTTGATATCCGTCCAAAAATGCTTAACTTCAAAACAGTAAGGCAATTTTAGTTTTAATAAAAAACCAACAAAGAAATTTTTAGTATTAAATCTTTGAATTTACTAATATTATTATTATTATTATTATTATTATTATTATTATTATTATTATTTGATAATTTCAACAGGTGCATTATATCAGTTTACATTACTGTTTTTCATACAAGTCCTGTGTATAAAAATAAGTAAATAAGTATAATGAAATTAAAACAATGAAGAAAGGCAATTTATTTAGAAATAAATACAAGTTTTGAAATCAGTCATTAAAAGTTGAGTGAGTGAGAATTTGTCAAGATGAGTCTAGAAAAATAATGAACATCTGAACAGGTGTGACATTTGAAAAACTAGGCAGTTGGGTGTAAATTTTCTTAGACACATTTAAGAATTCAGAAATAGGTCCAACTTTTTACAGAAAGAACCATTGTTAGATTCTGTTCTAACATCTAACGGTTAGTCATAATAAACTACTACCCAAATGTAATAAAAAGACTTTTGGTACTTTCTAGTTTCACTTTAGGCACTCTTAAAAGTTTATTATTGTTTCTGGTTCCTTTGTCGTGAATTACAAGTTCAAAATAATCTTCGAAGTTTGGGAAAAGGCTGCAAGAAAAATTTTTTTAAAAAAAATATTATTGATGGATGATACTTCTTCATTTGTCAGCTTACGAATACGAGATTCAAGTACCATTATTGAATTTTTTCGAGATGCTTTATGGTGGAAGTTGGTCAACGAAAAATATGTAATTATCGGAACAATAATCGCTTGGTAGATTCTCAGGGTGGCTATGTCAAATTAAAACACTTTTAGTAGTAAGTGCTGATCTAATTTTCCTTTGAAAAACACATAAACAAAACATGATTTGAATTATATCTGATTCATGAAAACTCAAGTAAATATAACCTTTAGTTCTTCTTTGCTTTGGCTTATTTTCGTAATCCTCATTAAAACTGAGAAAATTTTCAAATCAAAATCAAAATAGCACTGTTTAAATTTCCATGAGTGTTTTATATTGTTAGGAATATAGTTTATTAAGCCCTTTTTTAGTTCTAACCACAACTCAGTTTTCGAACATTAAGAGAATATATCATATAAAATATAAGAGATATCTACCTGCATTATTTTCAACAAAAAATAACAGCTTTAGTTTGAGGAGTCGCTTTTTTTAGGAGAGTGTCTACTGAAAGTTGGATGTTTAGACAGTATTTCCTAAGTTTTTATGGCGATTTTTTTAAATTTTTAGACAGTTGGTCACTGTTTTGTTCATACAGTGTTTTCAGTTTGTGAAAAGCACTTGACTTTATTTGTTATTGAAATACATCACTTGAGGCGAAAAATACTGAGAATCAGTCAATGAAAGGAAATTAAATCTTAACAGTCACGTACGGCAGAATAAAGAGATGTCAATAAAGTACTTTAGACCTTTTGGTAATGTGATATAAATGAAAGTCAGGATAATAGCAGTAAAGATTAATTGCCCACTCTCTAAAACACAATCCTCTTTTATCGATTCCCTCCCCGTGCCGTACAAGGATAATATCTGTTCATTGAAGGCAGAAAATGCAACAGCAGGTGTTCCTGGGCCCTCGCTCGACCAAAGGTTGAAAAACAAGCTTACCAGCACTGATACCAATTTTATTAGGTGTCCAAACAACAAGGAAGATAAAAAGAAAGCACTCATACTTGGAAATAAAGACAATATTGACCAAAATGGTATAAAATATCATTATGATGTGCTTTCAGTGTTCCAATGGAGTCTTGTCATTGTCACGCAAGAAAATGTTTGTTTGCATATTCTTGTTCCCAAAGTTTTACCACACACTTTTGTTGTTTTCAATTCTTTGATAAGCGAACCGTATAAACTTGGTAATGCGACTGTTAGAGATATGTAAAGAGCTGTCTTGCCCACCCAGATGCTAGTAGACCAGTATCAAAACAGCCAATGTCTTTTTATAGAGTTTACTGGAACAGTTGTACGTTAGCACATATTCAAGGAAGGCGGGTCTGCTTTTATTATATGAAATACCAATGATATAAGTCACAGAAATAACGATTTTCTTTTGTTCTTTGCAAATACAATATAAAAATAACTTAAAGTACTACTCTAAGACAGAAACCAATCATTTCCTTGCTTTTCGTCAAATAGTTCACAGTACATGTATTTACTTACTGACTTAATCCTCCACGTTGAGTTTTGCATGAAGCCTATAGAGCTCGCCAATGCAGTCTGATTTTTGCCCATCTTCATGCCCACGTCCATTTTTCTCTCTTTATTTTTGTCTCCAACGATCTCCTCTAGGTCTACCTTGGTCTTTCCCTTCTCTGCTTTTCTACAATCGTACAAATCACCGCAACCTTAGGGATTGCCATTTCGTCAATGCAAAGGCCATGCCCTATCAAATGCCAGTATCGACGTCTGTAATTTTAGCTTAAGTAGTGGTCCTGGGTAGATACTGTAATTAGCCAAAAGGTCTGAAGGATTCTACAAAGAAATCTAGTCTAGAAGACATTTAGTCTGATAGAGATGGATTGGATCACTTTGCAGGATCCTGAGCTGTACAGCAGGAGTTGAAGAACATCGATTTTGAATGTTCTGAATTTGGTTTTATGAATGAACTTGGTAGAGTTCCAATTAGATCACAATGCCAAAAGAGCTCCTATCGCCTTGAAGGTTCTGGCCTTGAAATCCCTACCTTAAATCCCATCAACTACTACCTTGGTTCCAAGGTAGACAGAGTCATCCTCCTCCTCTGCGCTTTCACAGTCAGTGGTGTCTGGTATACCTCTCTCAGCCTTCACTTTCATGGCTCTGGCATTCTTGACATTAATAATAAATGCCAAGAATGTCTCGGTCTTATTTTGATGGTGCAGCTTCAGCTTATGGGACATATTACAACTATAGGCCTCCTTTATCTGCCTTCTTTTAAATTTGACTTGTCTAAAGCTAATAGGTTAACCGTAGCTCTTGATTATTATAGGTGGTTTTTATTTTAGGCTGACGGTAGCGCTTTTGGTTAACCGAAACTCTGGGTTTTTTCAGGTTGTAACTGCTTTTATATGCCTTCCTGGATACCTATGTTTATCTTTTACTAAGCTTCACTTCTAGAGCTTTTTATTTCAAGCTTCTAGTATCCTTTGGTTGAATGACTTAGTGGCTGTATTAATGGCCTTTTATTTGACAGCCCAATTCCAACCAAAAATAGAAATGTATATCCAGCTAAATTAACTCTTAGTTTGTGCTTTTCACAATGCCTACTTACGTCAATCCTCTCTGGCATATACGTAACTGATGTTGTATTGTGGCCAAAGAAGAATTTATCATAGTTCTTATAAGATATTCAGCGTTTTAACCAGTAATTCCTATATTTCATTTAATAAACAAAAACGACGTGGAAGAAATTGAGCGATAGCGGTGTATCTTATAAAAAACATTCAGCTGGTTTTCTATTAACTTGCAAAAGCGGTTCTTTAAGATTGAGTTTGGTTTGTGTCTTACAAAATAATGCCCAAAAGCTCCTGCAGCAAGACGTTTTGTATTTTGTTTATTGTATCTTGGAAGTAGTTGGATTATACACCTACGCTAAAGGCTAATACCATTTCAAGAAGTCCACAGTGACATAGATAAAGCATTATTCCAAGAGACGTTAATTAAGCCAATTTGGTGGAAACTTTTTCATCCATTATAAGATTTGAATGTCTTTACAGCTATTACATTTTATCTGTTTAAAAAGTTTGAAATAAAAGTGTAACAAATTATACCTCTATTGCACAAATTACAAACTTATGGATAGTCATTTCATTTACATTATGAACACTCATATTAATATAGGCTGGAGTCAATTGCAAGATAACGTCTGTCTGTCTCTGTCTCTGTCTTTATCTCTGTCTCTATCTCACTCTCTATGTCTGTTTGTCTCTCTCTGTTTCCCTCTCTATGTGTGTCCCTCTCTCTCTTTCTCTCTCTCATTCTCTCACTCTCTCTCTTTCTCTCTTTCTCTCTTTCTCTCTCTCTCTCTCTCTCTCTCTCTATATATATATATATATATATATATGTATATAATTATATATATGTGTATATAATTATATATATATATATTTACACCGAAATGGGTTCCAATAAGTGTCTATGACTAGCATGGGCACATGCTTTACCACCATAGCTGTTGGTACCACGTTCTTAGTCATAGCAGTTTTGTAGCCATAGCTTTCGTGTAAGAATCCTATCCTTTCCCAAGTTGCTATTCTCAGTCATCTCATTTCAATTATGCACAAAGATTTGAACTCCTCACAGAGCGACGACTCTTCTTCAATCGCTGAGAGAGCTGATGATAACGCATTATGGAGGGCAACAAAAATTTTGAGAGAGAGGCAGACAACAGCTTTTCATGGTCATCCACTGTCATTATTAGCATGATGGCTGGAAAGCTTACTCCATCAAAGCTTACAAGCTAATAACCCCATAGATGTACCACCTGTCTCATATGTACCTTTCTTTATACAAAATTCTCTACAAGTTATTCTTAAACATCACCATCACCAAACCAGTTTTCTTTTGTTACCTGAAAGGTGTACGAGGTCTAAAACCAGCAATAAAGAGATCAGACACTAGGACTACACTACAAGTAATCTCAAATTGTTATCGCATGTGTCCAAAAGACAAAGGTAGCCAACCAAGCTGAAAAGCTCTTCAGTTCTTCCAAGCAAAGCACAAGTTTGTCCCCATAGCAAAAAGCAACTGTCAATCATAGGCTATGCTTTGTTTCAAGACCAAGACTACTGAATTATGTCTTTATCCATTAAATTATTATGCCGGATTATTAATGCATATGGTCCAACTGCAGAGAGTGATTAACAAAATTCTCTCTTAGTTGATTTACTTTATGAAAAACTTAACACTGTTTTTAAAGCTTAATCAAACGGTTCTTTTTGCTTGGTGACTCCAATGAAGAATTGGGAAAACTCAGCAAAACCGAAAAAGTAGTTTTAGGCGTGTATGGAATGCTTTGGAATGAACAAAAGAAACAAAAGTGGTGCAGTACTGCCATTGTTTTTCAGTGCTTAAATTAAGTTGGTAAAATCACAACCTTCAAGCAAAATGTTCACTACTGCACAATATTAATTAGCCACATTGCTGACCCGATGAAAATTGTGTTTTTTAATCAAATAGATTTTATGTTGTTTTAGTTAAAAAGGAAGTCATTGTTTGGAAATTCCCTAGCCAGTAGTTTTGTGAATCCAAATGAAAAACATCATCCTGAACCATAAGAAATATTGCAGAAGTAAATACTAGGTCAGATATGATCTTACTACTCTCATTAAGGAACTTGCAATATAAGTCGAAAAACTCAACTGACCAAAATACATCATTGCAGTATTTCAAACAAAGCCCTGGCGTGATATTAAAGTACAAAGAAACATCTCATTTGAATTTTCATTGTATTGTCTAAACTAAAGAAAACGCCTGGTACACCTGCAAATATGCTCTCAATTGTGCTCCTGAACAGATCTGGAAGATTCTGTCTACTGTTACAATACACTGTATCAAAGGAAAAATAGATCAATATTAGACCATTTTAGAAAGGAGTCAAGAGGAGATGTAATTATGTATTTAGTTATGTCTAAACACTGAGACTACAACATTGGTATCAGTATGTCCAAGGCTTTTGTTACAATAGAAAAGTGAAATATTTTAAATATACCTCACCAAAAGGGTTGGAATGAAGAAAAACTACAATTAGTAAAAATATTCTTGACAGAAACAAAGTAAGAAATACGAGTCCAAGATAATCAGCTTATTCAGTTAAATTTTAGAAGAACAACCGGATTTCCACAATCCTCCAATTTCTTCTCCAGGCATACCGTTAAAAGGGGAATATCAAAATGACGTGAACTTTGTTGATAAAGGAAAAGCACATCTAAACAACCTCTTCCAATGGCTGCTAAAGTTTTGAAAGAAAAATGCATTTCTGAATGAAGCTAAAAGCGTATTGACCCATACTTTTCTTACACGCTAGAGAAAGGAAAAAGTGAGCAACTTTTTTTGAAAAGGAATGATGCAGATTGAGCAAGATTCTTGGAACTTTCGTTGCAGCACCTCTGATATAGAACATGTGTCATGGCTAGCATTGCATTTCAATTCTTCTGAAGGATGGGTTTGAAGATTGAAAGTCACCTGGACCAAGACACTGTGAACATGAAAAGCCATATGTGTGTCAGTATTGTTCTACCACTGTATCAACTGACCAGATCCAAAGGCAGCCATGGACTAGCTTAACTGCTTTAACCACAAACACATGCATAGAATCACTGGAAACTAGTGGTTAAGCAGTTTGGTCTCAAAGGAGGCCCCACACAAATGTTTAATTTTACCCCATGCTGTACAAAAATGACTCAACATACCTAACCTATATTTGAACACCACGTTTATGCCATTTTAGGTGGCAAAAGACGCTCTTGTATGAAAATCCTAAAAACCGCAGTAGCTGGATTCAATAAATACAAGGTCTGTTAAGAAAGACTTTATACAAATCTACGCAGTATACAAGAACAGACTTTAGTGAGAAATATTGGAAACTTCATAAAATGCAAAGAATCTTGCAGATTTATGAATGCTCAAAAAGAATATAGTGCAGTTGTACTTAATGTGAAAGGGATAATTGCAGCTGAAGAATATTTTTGCAATTGAAGATGAAGAACACAGTCCATTATCATTGTCATCATCATCATCATCACCATTATTATCACCATCATTATCATCATTACCTAATCATGGTCATCATTAGAGATTTTGGTAGAAAATCGTTTTAATACTACCTTCAAAATTTTTTCCCCTTTATATTTTATTATGAATCAGCTTTTCTGGGTTAAAAGAGAAATCGTTGCTCTGTGAAGTGCTTAGCCCTATATGTGTGATTGACATAAGCTATCCATTGATAGCGACTGGGTAAAAAATAGGGCGATTACGTAAAAGGTATGACTACAAAATGATATGATTAATAAAATAGCGCCAATAGTTATGATGGTACAGCATGTGGTTATGATAGTCATTTTCATTGGCACTGGTTTAACCCACATTCAGAGAATAAATATTTTTTGCTTCTTTATCCATATAAACAATATTATTTTCACAATATATATGTAATTTTAAACACGTACAAAGCTATACGTGCCTATATTTGTCTATATAACATTTGACAAGCTTATTTTGGAATTTTTAATGACATTAGTGTTAATCTTGGTAGCAAGACAAGGGTAGTTAAAAAATATAGTGGGCCTTTGGAATTATTCCAATATTTGCATTCATGCAAAAGAAAGCAATAAAATTGTATATCACATAGATGATTAGGAAAACATAAAAGTACAAAAGAAAAAGAAAATTGCTAGCACCTCTCCCACTATGAAAAATAGTAAGAATAGTAAGAGTGGTCAATTAGAAAGAACATTTCTTAAATAATTTCTTCTAGAAGTTAAGCAATTTATGTTTTAATTAGCAAGGAACGCATTTCGTATATGGGCACGTTTTTGTTTTTTTTCACAACTTTCCATCCAAGTACTTTACAAACTCCAGAAAGCATTCAGCTTTCTAGACAGGTGGAATGCAAATAAGCCTTCAGCAATTCAATGGTCTTGTCGTTTGTTCGGTCTGTTTAAGCCATGGAATTAGAATTTTCAGTATACAGCTTACCCGAAAAATATCATTCATTGTTGTCTCTGAAGGTATTTTTCCAATCAATTGGAAGTTTACAGAAGACAAGACTATGCGTAATTCACATTCTTCGCTCCAGCCACTATACATTTTTTCATATCCCTGAAGGTAAAAGTGTTGATATTGGTATCTAAAAAGAATTCTTTGGCGAGGGTAAATGGTGCGATAAATAGCCTTAAGCCAACCAAGAATCATAGTTTCAGGTCACATGAATTCAAATATAATTGTACGAGTAGACAGAGAGAGATTTTACTTTTAGTTGTTTCTCCCATTCAAATAAAAAGTAATGAAGGTCAAGCCGATAATTTAACAATGTGACCAGTGAAACATATCAGCTTGTTCAGAAAGAGGATTTTAAAACCTCTCATCTGGTTTTAATATTTCTGTTGGAAACTATTTGCCATTTATGCTGAAGAGCGATAGCTCATCACTGATTTTCCTTTGGTCATAAAATTGTGACTGTCTAGAGATTAGACAAACCCTTGTTTTCTGTTTTATGATGATTGATGAAGAGGAAGGCAAAGTCTATTGAGAATTTTGATAGAAAGTTAAACAGACATTATTGATAGCTTCAACATTTCTTTTGTCAGTGTTTAACCAGTAAGAGCAGCTTTTAATAGATGAAGTGTATGGCCAAAGGTCAAAGGTAGGTTAAATTTTCTTTGTGTTTTTACCTTAAATTTCAAGCAGTGGTTACTTGTGGGCAATACCTAACTGTCTATTAGCTAATTCTTCATCACAGCCTTGATTTAGATTGTTTTTTTTACTTAAAATCATATCTTAAAATATGTAAAAAGTTACTACTTTGGTATTTTGCATGGTTTCTTCTGCAGACGTTTATTTCACCACAAAATATTTATATTTTGATACTGTAATTTATCTGTAGGCGTCTGTAAGGGTTTGTATTTTGTTATAAACAGCAAAATGAGAAGCTTCTAGCTTATGTATTTACGAAGTATCCACTCTATTTTCTTCTACATACCACAACCCTTGTTTAAAATAGAAGTCTCTGTGACTGTTTGTTTTAATTGGTCGTGTTTTTTTTCGGTAACTTTATATATATCCTTTATGTAAGCCTATAAGAATATTGTTTATGAAAATGACACATTATGAGGTTTATGTTTATGTCTGAGGAAAAACAGTAATGATCTTCAAAGGCATAATAAGAAGCTGGATGAGAAAAATTACTTTGTATGATAAACATTCAAATCATTTAATTAGTCATATGAACAGGCAATTCACACTGTTTTGGCTAATGTGGATTTCATAACAGTGATTTTATTGGAATTCCGCATCAGCTTGTACAAAGGTAGTAAATTCAATATGCTTGGGGGTAAAATAATAGGATTTGAACAATACAAAAGGTAAAACTGAGAAAATGAAATCCTTTCACAGGGTAAAGTTGCTGCTATATTTATGTAGAGTTTCTTTTACAAAAGTCTGTAATAGTGTGGCCTATGCAATACTATTGGTGCAATACTACTTGCAAACCTGAATTAAACCTATGTGATACTGCTTAGTACTTCCAAGCAAGGTACTTTACATGCTCAGTGCATTTACAGCGATCCTTTGCTGTCGACACAAAAGGGAATTCAAGTGTTGGACATTGTATTGCCGTGACAGTCTTAACATTACACAGTGATATCTTTCATTCCCTATGATGTTTTAGGGTATACTTTTTATAAAGGATTGCTCAAAAATAGCGTTTTTAGCTCTAAGGGAAGTGAAAGCCGTCTTCTGTTAGACTTTAGCAATGTAAACAGAATGTATTTTGACCCTCTGGCTATTCCATGTTGGTAATTGTGCCATTCAAACTTTGACAGACTTTCGTTAATCCCACCTTTGTTTCGAATAAACTAAAACTATGCTTTTTTCTTTTCCACAGTCTAATTTGTTATGATGAAACTATCTGTTAAAAGACTTGACCAAAATAAGGGTGGTATCAGTGCTTGTAATTAGATTTGGTGCTATTTGTTTACAATTAGCTCCAGCATTACAAATGTTTATGCTTTACAGACAGCTATCATTTGATTTTGATTTTGCATTGCGTAAAGTTCTGTAGAGGTCATTATCTCACGATCTGCCCTTATCTTACTCTGCTAACGTGGCAAAGAAACCATTCTTTGTGATGCATTTCCAGTCATGCAAATCTGTCAATGTATCTTTCTGTTTTATTCTCAGTGGTTCTTTCGAGTTTACTGTATTTTGAAATCTATGACAAAAGAGTATCTCTTAAATGTAGCTCCAGCATATCTGACTGTTGTATGTTAATGTCAGGCTTGCAGTGACTAGTTGCAATCCTTACAAGTTTATGGTTCTGCACATTCAGCTTAAATGTTCAAGAATGCGAGTCTTTGAAATGTTTTTTTATTAAGCTGTGGTTTTGGAATATATTAAATATTTTAACTAAACTTGGTTATAATACTAATAATAATAATAATAATAATAATAATAACTAATAATAATAATACTTGGTAATATCTGTGGAAAAATTAATTGCAATGAAGAATTTATTAAAGTAGCAAATTTAGATCTGATTTAAGAATTTGGGGGGCTATTGTGGATATAGATATATTTTTATGATTTTTTTAACTACACCAAAATGGTTCCTTAAAAAGAAATGCTATTTTTGCAGTTGTAGTTCCAGTGAAGCTTAAGAAAGGAAATAAAGTCCTTCAAATCTGGTTCAGACACTTTTATCAAACCTACAGAAAAAGACAAGTCGGTTGTTTTTCATAAGAAGTTTAGGCGAAAAGGTATTTTTGAAAAGACGGCTTCAAAAGCTCTATAATGGTATTTTCTTCATGTCTCCATGATAATGTATAAAGCCTTATTTAAAACGAGTTAAATGATTCCACTATGCATAAAACATATAAATATAATTAAAACACAAAATATATTTTCAAAAGATTTTCGTTATAAACGTATCCTCAGTACTTAAATATTATATATATACTATATATACACTTATAATTAATATATTCTAGATAGATATAGAGAATACTTTTCAATGCCCTGATGATGCTTTTATAACAAAAAGCTTTTGCAAAACTATTTTATTACAGATATTTGCATCCATCCTCAGCTACAACATAACATGAAAATTAAACATTATTAATAAAAATTTGTAACGAAAAATACTAAACCCTATGTGGTTAATACAGTTATAGTTTTATTGTTAGGGTCCTGCTTCGATATTCGTTTCTTGTATTGAGCTCAGGCTTTATTTCGTTAATCCATAATGCTTCGAGAGTCATGAGATGACTTAAGTTTGTTGACACGTCCCGAATTTCTCTCTCGTCGAAGGTTAAAGTTGACTTACATCTGTGCAAATGTTCACCTACAGGAGTTTTAATATGATTTTTCTTTTTAGTATTTTTCGTTACAAATTGTAATAAATAGTGTTTAATTTTCATGTTATGTTTCAGCTGGGGATGGATGCAAATCCGAAATATATTCTTTATATAAAATAATGATTCATTGTTGGTAACCTATCTGGAATAAAACTGTTTTGAGCTCTTTTTTGCATTAATTCTATTTATTTACCATAAATAAACATAGATCTAATTACCGCGAATAGGGGACGCGCTCTTTTTATCTTATAGAAATTAGAGAGCTAAAGGGCTCATAGATTATACAAGTTTCTTTTGTTCATAGGATCCCTGATAAGCAGTGGGGGTCATTAATGCCTTTCAGATATATCTATCCATAAAACACCGGATCAGAAGAGACAAAACAAGTAGAGATGGAAAAAAAACACACAATATGCCATGGAAGGGCAAGACCTCCGGATCACTCCCCACAGTCCCCCATTTAAAGAGGACGTCCACTTGGTTTATTTGAGAATAAGTCTCGCAGCATGTCAAGACTATAGATTGTGCAAGGAGGGACTCAAAACCTAAAATCGGTACCCAAGAATAACAAAAGCCCTACATTTGATCCCAGCCAAAAGGTTGATAAGCGATTTTAAAAGACTCGGGACACCTCCGGACACCATAAAAGTGGATAATGATGTAGTTTAGAGATTAATATTTTTAAATAATAGAGAGGTACATTGTTGATTACAGAAGTTAGCAAATAAAATAAAACCACAACGAAATTACCAATACAACAAATTTTTGTTGGTCTTAGTTTTGTTGTAATGCTATGTTAGTGGTGTTGATAGCGGCAAACTATTGTTTTTTTTGGATATCAAGAAGATAAAATAAGTCTGATATTAAGAGAACTTGATAAAGCTATAATTAATTTCTGTATAATACATCTTTTCCATAGAAGTTACAGAAAACAACAAGTACATGTTAAACAGCACAAAGATAAATCATTTTGATTTCCTTAATTTTCTTGGTTGCACTTTTATTCAATATTCCTCTCCAAACCAGTTTATAGTATCAACTTTTTTGCTATTAGAATGGGTAGACGCACCAATCAGAAATGAAGGGATGGCTGCCTTCTCTGGAGCAAGTGGAGGGAGTTATCTGGTGTCCTGTGTGACAAGAAGATCCCGAAAAAACGCAAGGTACGGATTTACACAACAGTCATTCGCCCTGCGTTGATCTATGGATGTGAGAGCTGGCCAATAACGGAGAATTTGACAAATACGATCAGCGCCTGGGAGATGAGAATGATAAGGTATTGTCTACAGACCAGTCTTGAAGAGCACAGAAGGAATGAGGGCATCAGGAAAGAAGCGGGAATACCATCGATCACAGAGTTAATGAGGAAGAAACGTCTGGGGTGGTTCGGACATGTGAGCCGTAGGGAAGAGGACTCTGACTTGAGAAAATCTTATGAGATGCAGATGAGTGGCAAACGAAAGCGAGGTAGACCCAAACATAGGTGGGAGGATACCATCAAAAAGGACCTGCAANAGCTGGCCAATAACGGAGAATTTGACAAATAAGATCAGCGCCTGGGAGATGAGAATGATAAGGTATTGTCTACAGACCAGTCTTGAAGAGCACAGAAGGAATGAGGGCATCAGGAAAGAAGCGGGAATACCATCGATCACGGAGTTAATGAGGAAGAAACTTCTGGAGTGGTTCGGACATGTGAGCCGTAGGGAAGAGGACTCTGACTTGAGAAAATCTTATGAGATGCAGATGAGTGGCAAAAGAAAGCGAGGTAGACCCAAACATAGGTGGGAGGATACCATCAAAAAGGACCTGCAAGTGTGTGGCTTGCAAAAGGACGATGCTCTTGAAAGGACAAAATGGCACGGAGTGGTGAAGCGTTGGCCTGCACCCGCTACCCGAACAGGAGACGGCAGAGAAAAGTGAGAAAGGTGAGAAATTACGGCCAGGTCTTACTACTTTGAAAGGCCGTTGCAATCGAATTGCGTCTCTGACGCTGTTTGGTTTGTGCATTTTAAATGTTTTCGGTCCAGCTTTGACCATCTTTTATTTTTCCTAGGACGTTGACACAACTGTTTTCCCCTGAAAGTTGCTTCATGATTTGTAAAATATCTTTTGTCTTATTCTTATCAGCCCTTTCCTATGCTTCTTTGGTAGTCTTTTCAAACCAGGCCTGTGTTCTTTTCTACATGTCATCTTCTGCATCTCCTCTTCATATCTCTGCCAAATGGTGTATACCGTTTTTGAGCAACTCTAAACTGATCTTCTGTTTTAGTGTGGCTTCTGCAATTCTTGTAACTGCGACGCTCATAAATTAGCTTTGCAGGACTCTTCAGAAATACGCTGCTCTTTTTGCACCCCTCCCGTTTTGAGCCCTACTACGCTACTAGCAGTTTGATTGATAGCCTCTTTAAAATAGACCCACTTGTCCGTGATGTTTGTGTCCCTTTAAAACATAGTCAATCGGTTTGGGAGGTATTTTGGAATTCCTATTTTTCTTCAGGGTTGAGTACTTCTTCCACTCCATATGCTTTTCTTTTTCTACATGTCAAAAAAGTGGAAATCAATTTTTACTAGAATAATCCATCTATTAAGTTAAGTGCTACACTGTTGTGTCTTTCACGAAGTAGTGCTTCAGTGTTCTAGCGAAAAATCTAATAGAGTAGTATTTTTTTCAAATACTTTATTTCATAACACTTAGCTCCTGATCAGTCATTCTGAAAACCGTAAAACCATAATCATGCTGTGACAGGAAGAAAGATTTCGAGAAAATTGACTCATTATTGGAATTAGACTTGCAAGTGTATAAAAAACCAAGAGCCGTAATAACTTACAATGCATTAGGCTTTAGATTGTGTCCTCTAAACATACAGAGAAAAAGAAAATTGCTAAATCTTTAGTCATTCAAATTGAAAAATGAAAATTATCGTTGGAAAAAAGCGAAAATAGGAAGGAGGAAGTGCCCCAAATCTCATTCAGTGCACAGGATAGCTGAAATATTACGTAGACTGCTGTGGAAATGGTTCCAAAATTTTCCTTTTGAGGTATCAAAGAGAAAACTTTCACAGTTAAGACGTTTTTTTGATTTAGCACAGCTCCATACCTATGTGATGAATGTGACACAAAGAAATTTGTCGTTGGAGTATATTTCACCATGTGAAATATATATTTACACCATGTGGAATATACCATGATTTTTATTTTATTTGTTTTTTTAGCTCATTTTACAAGTGTTCGTCTTCAGGTGCAATGTCCTCGTAGAACTTAGGCGATCATACATTTCCTTTGCCTCCTGTTCTTTGCTGTTCTCAGTAGTTGGATTTGTTATAATTCCAAATCCTCTTTATCCATGTTATATTATTTTTGCAATTTTCTTGCCTTACATGTATATTGGGATCAATGATCTCACCTTGGAAGGGAAACCGTCGCTCTGTGGGAGGCTAAAACTTATATGCGTGATTGGAATGTGATGTCTAAGGATAGGGAATTAGGGGTGAGGAGGGCGAAATTGGGATGGGTGGGGTGAAGGCGCACAAGTGAAAGAGTGGCTGGAAATATGAAGTGATGAAGGAGAAGAGCTGATAGCTTAGGTGATAGAGAATATGGTTAAGATAGCCACAGACCCTGGTTCGAATCCTGTTCGAATCCAAACATACTATTCACTTTTCTACAATTCCATGTTTACTTCTTTATGTGACATACTACCTATGTGTATATGTTAACAGTAGTAGTTTAATTCAAAATGCTAGTGCAGCTGATAAAAGACGTTTAGAAATAAAATCAATAGTTAGCAAAATTACTACGATAAACCTGACATGCTCCTAATATCTCTAAGAATTACAATAATTATTTAACATCTAGCCATTGAAAAACAGTTACCATATGACAAATGAATTTCTTGAAACTATTGCAGAAGCTCTTGATATTTTTATAGAAAGCTTAAGATAATATCAATCTCACAAAACAGTTTTTCATACTTCCCATAGGAAAAAAAATACTTAGAACTATGAACACAATGGTTTTACCAATTTGATATTTTTTGTACAATGGAAAAGGCTTTACTGTTTGCTAGCTTACTCTTATTGGGCGGAGCTACAATTTCAGCATTTGTAAAGTATATTTTGAAGATTAAAATATATCATTCAGCCATATCCTACACGATAACAAATCCATTTAATAATAGCCTGTTTCTTTTCATGGTAATGTTATATAAGAGGGGCACAGAGCAAATTCTTACTCGTCGTAAATATTATACAAGATCTGCATCTAATTATTAAAGTTATTCTTACAAGACTCACTTTAGTTTTTAAAGTGATTAAGTTACATGGTATCTTTCTCTTCGAGAATGTTGTGTCATGCGTCCTCGTTAAAATTCTTTGTTAAGAAAAAAGATATTGTACCTACATCCTACTTTTTTTTCGCTTGTAAAAGTGCTTTAGCAAGGGTATTGCTTTTGTGTTTAAATTTGACCATGAAAATCTCTTAATAAAGTATTTATTCGGTAAGGGAACAGCTTTCACTTTTTCCTCAGCACCTGATTTCAAATTGGTTAATTCTAGCTAATTCCGAGGTGGCAAGTACCAATAATGGTATGCCATTACAAATTTAAGTTAAGTTCTAGCTTCAGAGATACAGGTATCGACATTTTTTGAAAAGGCCTATTAACTTCTGCTTTGGTCAACTTAGTTAAAGAAAATAATGGGAGAGACTGACTAAAGGGCATTAATCACTATTGTATTCTACTCCAGGGTAACATTTATCCTATATCAATATGCTACTAAAACAGTTGTTAGATTTAATGCATTTTGTCTGGGATTTGGTTTTTCATATTGGCTTGTCAATTTCCATAATCTACTCATTTAATGTTGTATTCAGTGTAACTTTCTCGTCCATAGTAAATGATTCTACCTAACAACTCCTTTCTTTATTTTCACCAATGGGAACCAAGGAAGTTGTACCACTGTATATTAAAAATGTTTGCTATGCAGTGGAGAATAAGTGCACATTAAGAAACCGTAACACTTGGTTTGTAAAATAGTCTTTCACGTACTTTATAAATTTCTGCAGATCTTTTTTCTTTGATTGGGGCTTGTATGACTTTCTGATATGTCAGGTAACACAGTATAACACCAATCTGTGAGCACTGGTAAGCTCCCTTCACATTAATATCTATTTTTGGTCATTGATAGATCCTATCGAAATCGCTGTCCATGCTAACTGTGCACATCAGTGCAGCTGAGTGAGCAAGACTCCAGTTGAGAGCGGAAACAAAAATCTTTAGCGAAATGCTACATTCTAGTCGTCTCAAAGACAGAAGAAGGTATTATTTGCAGTGCAACATGCTACCCAAAAATCACTTTTTCCCCTTTTTTTCCAGTCAATCAGTAATTAAAATTATCAAGATTTTTACATATGTCCACTTTTCTTTTAACATCTTCATTTACAGTAACTACTTCTTGTGACTTGCATTAGATTATTGCCAGACAAAATTTGCTGTGGAATTTAGCAATGTCTTTTCAAAGATGGTACCTGTTAAGCCATAAAATTGAAAGGTAGTCATATAGAAAGGTCTTGTTGATAGTTCTGTTAAGATAACTCGATTTGATTCGGACCAAAACTCAAATAGAGGTTTTTCTATTTTATAGTATGACAAATCTCGCACACCATTACATACAACCTCAAGTGACCAGGATGCAAAGACGTTACAAAAGCAGTTGCTATTTTTTAAACTGTATTCATCTCTTTTGACATAACCTCAAGATGTTAATCTTTAAACGTTTTATTTCTGAGGTAACATTAATTGGCTTTAGTTGCCAAAAGACCAATTTTAGGTATTATTAATCTTTTTAGGGTGTTTTATGATGACAGATACGGTTACACTTTATTGTTGAGAAACCTCTACCAAACGAGGTGTTCTTTGAAAGAATACCATTTAGCAGTATATTGGTCATTATTAGCTTATTTAATCATGATGAAAGTAGAAAAAGCTTAGATAACCTTCTCTTGCATTTCTCAGTTTGAACCAAAGTAAAACACTTTATCTCTCACAGAGGAGTCTTCTTTCCCTGACACTGCTGTCGTTTTAGGTTGTAACATTTCAACCACAGAATGCCGTTGGTACCTTGCTATAACGCTAACCAAGGTGAAATGATATACTCCGCCATAATAGGTCGTTGTCCGAACTTATTGCTCCTGCAACACCCAACGCTGCGACCAAAATGTTCCACTTGAGAGATAGTAATGCGTAGGTAGAAACGTTTTTCCCTAACTACAAGGGACGGGTTTAACTGGCCTATATAAAGCCAGAATAATGAACAATGGGCGGTAACAAACAGAAATAGAGGTTGTTTGTATGGTTCTACAGAAAGAAGTAATATTTGTAACACCTAGATTAGTTTCTGAAATTTAGAAGGATTATAATAAAATAATCAATCACCCGAACTAAGATGCAATGAATTAAACACAAGCACGGGGGAATATAACAAGAAAAAAGCAATGAGATTTCAGAAATATGTCAAGGACGATAGGAGAAGTAAATATATTTTTGTATCACTTACCTGCTATTTTCTAACTAACATAACTCATTAAACGAATGATTGGAACTCCTATTCGAATGATTTACTTGTTACCTTTCATCCAATGGTTAAGGTTTGAAGCACATATGGTGAAACAAATATGCGGTGTCCTTGGTTGATTCTAATCTCCTTTCTCAAAATAGTGGTACTTTTGACAACCGACGGATTATGTGATGGGTCGTTTGTTACGGGAAAATGTAGATTCTTGATATCTGTAGGATAAATTATTCAGATTGTTCTTAAGAGTTTTAGGCATTTTTGTTAAGAGAAAGAATCCCTAAACTATATTAGTTTGATATAATACTATGCAATAGTGAAGCATTTAGTCAGTTCAAAAGCTTAAAATGAAATTTTATTTGAATAAGCAAATGTTCTAGTTTCTGTATTTCTTTGATTTTTATATAGGGAAATATAACTTTCTGATAAAATTTTGGTAGTCAAAATGTCTATTAAAGTTGACATATTTCAAATGTAACTGGCTATCAACGTCATTTTCCCCAGTAAATAGGCTGAGACGATGCTCTTCAGAGGTACCTTGTTGTGGCAGCAAGGAATGTCTTGGCAGGATTCTCTTCCTGACGCCAAACAATGGCTTTTTCTCTTGTAAAGGTCTGAAGTCTATTCGCCGGCTAAGAAAATCGAATCCGGGCTCTCTCTCTCTCTCATTTGCGGTACAACTGCATTAACCACTAAGACATTGATCTGCGTACATTTCAAACAACGGTATTCAAACATTACTAAACACTAACTTAGTAGGCATTTTCTCATATTTCTAATTGCTATATTTCTAATACTAGAGTCAATTCAATCAATCATCATTATTTCGACATCAACGATGTCTTCAATCTCTATGCAGTCTTCGGTTCCATCGGAAAACACAAGTCCGTATTGGTTTTTGTCATTGTTATAGTAGCAGTAGTATTTGATCTTCCCTGTTTACCAACTATTATTGTTCAAGTCTTTTAGTTTTCGCTCACAGAATTCATCGTCAAAGGACCAATCATTATCATCATGCAGCCAATCCCAAGCTTCTTTTGGTGCTTGCTTTGTATCAAATACAACATGTCTTCGTCGTCTTCCACTTCTCCAGTGGAGGTATTTGGCAAGTTGGACTCTGTGTCAGCTCCGAACGAGGGGATGAAATTGGTGGGGGTACTTTCTAATGTGGCAGACTCTCAGGTGTGATTTTGGTTTTCCGCGGTTTCGTTGGTAGTCATTAAGCAGCCTGTTTTCTTCAAGCATCACTTGCTCGAGTTTTCAAAATGGAACAGCATAAAGTCATTTTGGTTTTCCTGACCAAGTACGATTTCAAAATTCTCCTCTTCATTGACTACAACCCCTTTCGATTGCCTAAACCACAAGTTAAAGTTATCTACTTCATGCTACCATTGCTGTAGTAACGTCAACGAGAACTTTCAAGGTTTGTGCAACCCCGGCATTGACCACTTCCACAAGTCTATAGCATTTTTCAAACCAAATCACACTACCTCTTTCAAATACGTAACAGAGTTCTTAAATATGTCTGTTTTTAGAGCTGTCAAATTGACTGCAAAAATCAAAAATCGTTCGAGGCTCTTCACTAACTCTTTAAGTGTGGAGATGACCAATTTTACAGAGCATTCAGCCTTAGCCCAAACATTATCTTTCCAGTATACATCCACATCAGGATAACATTTCAAATCTTTTCCCCGGAAGATGACGGAAATTTTGGGTTGCGTGCATCTCCACGAACACAAATCTAAAATGTACATTACCTTTTATCCAACCCAAATTATGACTGCCTTAATCCATGTCTTTTGATGATTCGCTCCCAGTTCAGTGATATTATAATTATGGTTTCTTCGAAAGGATAACAAAAGGCGTCTACAAATCAGAATCAGCCCAGCAACGAATCAAACGTGCCCTGATAACACTATACCATGTCGTCAAGTTGTTCCGGTAGTTGTTCCATTGGTTTATTTCGGTCTCGTTGTTGTGCATGTATTCAAACAATGTATCGGCGTAAAACCGTTGTCATTTTATGTTTTTAAATCACCACTGTTCCATCACCTGTCAATTCTCGTTGAATCGTTTTGGCCTTGTTCCGTAGCCAGTTAAAGACTACTTTTCTACCTTTAGTACGACCAACTTTTAACTGATAAAAAAGTTCCCAGTACAACTCGAAATATTTCACTGGCTTTCTTTATTTGTTGAAGGGCTTTTTGTATTTGTCAGAACAGCAGGATTTTACTGGAATGGGCTCAGCAAGGCTTGACTCAGTGACAGGACTAGAGTCTATCAGTTGCATGATGGATGGAACATTATCTGATACTTTCGTATTCTGATTAGCAGCGTTCGGTAGTTGAAGAAGATGACATGCTGACACAAAAAACGTTTCAACGCAGCTACGTTTGTGTGTCCCTCGATCTTGACAGTTGTCAACTAATCTTTTTATAAATATCACAAGATGCCTCTCTAGAATCATCTATTACTTTATTAGGAATTTCTATATTAACCTTCTGTCTTCCATGACTAATAGTCTTGGCAAAATTAAAGGAAGCAAAAGGTTTTCTGACCCTTAGCTTTTGACATGACATTTACTTGAAAACAATACTACATCCTCAAATTTGATGCTCATATTGCTCCAGCTATTCACCTAAATGCGACACGTAAATTGTCATTGGATCTATTTTTATTTACATCATTCAATTGTTACATCGTTTCATTTACATTAACATGGCTGCTTCGATTTTCATTCAACACATGCCATGCTGTTTCATACACAATCGAATGTAATGCAGTGGTTTCCAAAAGAAATAGCAGTCTTCGAATAGAAGGTATGCTTTTTGAAAAAAGTCATGCAATTCTCTGTTATGAACATCGCTAAACAGGGAACTGCTAAAAAATGAGTTCCACTTATGCTGCTTAGTTTTCAAACAAATTTATTTTGAGATTAATACGCTTAGTTCTGTGGTTGTGACCATACAGATCCTTCCTCTTTAAAAGTCCCAATCACTGTTCTTTAATGGAGTAGTTCACAGCTTCTTCTATATGAGAGAGATATAAATAAAGTATATGTTTAACGAGGTTGAATCTGCAGTTTTTGAATGGTTGTCATTGCCAATGTGAACGTAAGGTCCTAGGCATTAACTTAGTGAGAGAGCACACATTGGCATAATTTGGTTATTAGCAATTTACAATTATTTGCAACAGGAAAATATACATTAAAAATACATTTGAAACTCAGAGATTATCCTGTCAGTGTATAAACCTGTATGTGATTGTACAGAAAATGAGTGTAGCTTTTATCAATCGCCATGAAATTATCAATCAGGCACCTTCACACTCGTTCATTTTGCTGTCTCCTTCACATTTCACATGTATGATCACATTTAATTTAAATGTTCAAAGGGCTGCAACAAATTGCTTGAGCTATTTTTTTACGAATTTGTAAATCTTTTTTAATGTACTGTATCATTTCCTTCTTCACACACAACAGGACAGGTAAAATTAATAAGCAGGTGTAATAGCATTGCCGAATAGAAGAATTTCATTATCATATTAGAAAGTATTGATCTTAAAATACCAAGAGAATTAACAAGAAACTCAAATAGTGAACCTTTTTTAAGGTATTTTCATTCTTACAAGAATAAAAAACACCAAGAAATTAAGACAAGAAACAAGACCCAAAATCATACGTTTGTAGCTTTCTCTAATCTTGAACTAAATTCAGCAAATTGATTACAAACCAATTCAAGGCTTTTAAAAGATATTGAGGAGGAAAGGGTATTTTCAAGGAGTAAAAATCAATAGTTTTCAAATGTTAACCAATCTAGTCAATTAGAGGGTGTATTTGCATGAGCAAAACATTAAAGACATGGAAGGAATATCTATTGATGGAATAAATGTTAACAACATCAGATATGCAGATGATACAGTGGTGATAGCAGACAGTGAAGAAAAACTTTTAAACATTGTGGATACACTGGTAAAAGAAAGCGAGAAGAAAGGCTTGGAAATAAACAGAAAGAAGTCATTTGTAATGGTATTTTCAAAAAAGAAGGAGACCAGCTGTAAGATTTCGATTAAGGGCCAAGAACTGGAGAAGGTTGAACAATTTGTTTATTTGGGTAGTTTGGTTACGTTACGGTCAAGTAGAGTGACAATCGAAACTAGAATTAGGCTACTTAAATGCTACATGTGGTCAACTCTGCAATAAAGTTGCGAGAGTTGGACTATTACTAAAAGTCTGGAAGACAGGATTAGAGCAGTGGAAATGTGGTTTCTAATGAGAATGTTGAGGGTATCATGAATAGATAGGATAACCGATGTTGACGTTCTACGTAAGGCACGAACTAATAGATGTTTGTTACAGACGATCGTGAACAGGCATATTCGGTTTGTAGGGCATGTGATAAGGAAGGAGAGGCTTGTAGAGGTTGTGCTAACTGGTCGTGTAGATGGAAGAAGATCAAGGGGAAGACAAAGAACTACGTACACGGCATGGTTAGAAAGAGTAACTAGTTGGAGACCCACTGTGTTCAGTCAGGGTCTGACGAAACCCCAAGAGGAGGCTGTTATTGCTGCCGCATATTCTGGCACGGCACCAAGATTGATTGATTGATTGATTGCATGAGCACAATAGATTATTGCAGTTGTGATGGTTTCGACTTAAAATTCTAAATCCAACTTTTTGTTTTAACATTTATTTTCTTTACTTTTGTTGATAAAGAGAATGAAATATAACTTCTCCACTGTCTAGAACAACCATTTTCTTAGCAAACAATTTTGATACAATCAAATTAAAATGGAAAGAAATAATATTAAGTTACATTTACTAATTCCTTGATGTTTTCCTCCTCTTTTCAAACTTTTACGTATTTCACAATAACAAAATATAAACTTCTGGGCTGGATATATGAATGATATTTACAGAACATTTTAAGTTACAATAATATTGTGTTACATTTAGTGGGGTTGGTCTTATCATATAAATTTCATAAAAATTCTCTTTCGTCATTTCCTAACTTTGTGATTCTCAGCAGGTTACAACAATTTGTGGCTTTTCCTTTTTACCATATCAATTAAAACCTGCTCTAGCAGCTATATTGCTTAGAATAAAACTATGGAATAAAGCTGTAAGAAGACAATATTTAGTTTTATTTATGTTCATTATTGAAGATATTACACATGAACGTGATCTTCATTTCTTTTGTTGCAGAATGTAACAACTTAGTTTTGGCAAAGAAGGTCGTGGTACAAAAAAGGTAAAGTGTAAAGCTTTTAGTCATGAATATATACAATAGCTGTAATCTTATATTGAAAATGCCCTAAGTTGTAGTCTTTTGACAATAAACAGACGTTGGTTGAGAAGCAAATGTCTACTGTCTGCTGAAAGATAAACATATCTCTCGGATAATCTATTTATCACGACCTCTATGTTGTGTTTCTACTTTAAATTAAATTAAACGAACGGAATATCAAGAACTCCATACATTTAATCTATCCTTTGTGAGCTCCTATATTCTTCTTCATAAAGATGACATTCTATTTTACATTACTTTCACCCAGGACTATTTGTTTATTGTTAAACCATCTATAGTCCTAGACAGGGGATTGTTTAAGAACTTTATCTTTGTAAGATATAGTTAATGACCTTACAAGAAATGCACGGATATTTGAAATATAGCCAAGGTCACAAGGCTACGACTTTCTTAAATCTATTATCATTCAGAGGAGGAGCCACACAAGAAAACGGGTAAAAGTCCTTAAAATCTTGCTATAAAACTAATTAAGTTTACTTTAATTAAACTGTTCAAAAACAATGAGAATAGTTTCCTAAAAGCTACTTTAAGTGCCTCTTCCTAGTACATTTGAAATAAACAAATAAATGAATTATGAGATTTTTGTCTGTTGTATTAGGAGTTCTTTCCAGACCAAGGAGTTTTTTTTAGTGAATTTCGTCTCGCTGTACTCCACTGTAGCTTTAATAATGTTATCCATTCTTTAAACACATTCTTACACAAGTATTTATTCAATATATCATACTTTTAAATTTCTTGTTTACGAAAAATAAATTACTTGTTAAGTCGATCTAAACGACTGAGCACTATACAGCACTGAACTTGGATAGGTGTCACAAAAATGTCAAGATTTAAAATAAAATAACAGCTTAAGTTAGGAAAGGAAAGTTACTACCAAAAAGTTTCATTTTTAAATTATTTATTATGCTGATATTTTTAGTTTCTATTTATATACATATATCTATTTATTAATCTTTGTGCTTCTCTACCTGGTTGATGATAAGAGAGCATTTACAAGTATTAATCAAACGAGATAGAACATTTCTTTAGCAGTTCAGAATTTTATGTTTATTAAGCAATAATCAGATTATCATAACCTGATAATTATTTAATAAACTCTGAGTTGCTCAAGTAACAACTATATCATGAATCATGGTACGAGTAGAGTTTAAACCAAAAACATCGAGAAAGAGAGACAGCCAGGGAACAACAAACACAAACATACACAGATATATAGATATATAGATATAAATATATATGTATATATATATATGTATATAAGTAAGGTAAAACACGAAAAATATGAACTATTAGTTGCAATCATAGTTCTGATTTTTCGTGTTTTACCTTATGTATTTTGCTCTGCTATATGCATTGAGCACTTTTTGATACGAATACACAAAATTACATACACACACACATATATATATATACACAAATTGTTTACAATACTGGTTTTGAATGATGAATATTTGCAGACAGGCTAAACTTTGCTAAACAACAAACCGGCATCGCGATTTGCGATATATATTAAATGTAAAATGCAAAGATGCAGCCGACAAGCAGACACGGACCTATTTCGACCAATTTCGAATCTCATCGGTAAGCCCAGTCTTGATGATCTGAAATCTTAAAGAGGAAGTAGGTCCAACTACCTGCATATTGTAATGTGGGACAAGTAAAATGCATCTGAACACATCTTCTTTTCAATTTACATTTTGGCATATTCAATTGTTAATTGTACAGGAGTTAAAAAAAATTCTAGTATGAAACACCAGACTTTTCAAGAAAAATTGGAGTGACTTCTGGGTACTAGTCTTTATTATTTGTTTGCTTGTTAAATTATCGTCCCACAAAGGTACAGGAGTATTGCTAGGCACAAAATGTATCAAGGAGTCATTTTTGTCTATACATTCTGGACTACTTTTTTAAAGTTTAAACAATAAAATGTTATAAGTTTCAGTTCAGCTCGACACTGAATATGTTAATGTAATACTATTTGTAAAAGTAGAAATGGCAAGAAACACGATTACTAATACATTTTTTAAAAAATTAGGAAAGGCCTTTTTACGAAACTCACTTGTGAAATATTGAAAAATTTAACTTTTGATAGTGAATAAGAATCTGTTAAAAATTCTTTCAATTGTGCTCTTATACATCTTTTGTTTACTTCTAAACGTAGCCAATATAAAACTTTATTGAAGGTAATAGTAAATAATATATAAAAATGACAAACTAGACAAAATGGTACCAACATTATTTCCTACTTCATGTAAATCTTTTTCTTTTATGACAAGAAAATAAATGGCTGTGAAAAAAGGAGAATTTTTTATACAATTAGGAAAAGCTTAAGGAATTTTTGTTAATAAAATTTGATCAAAAGGAATTCAACATTTTTTCTGATCATCATATCAGATTTTCACTAGTAAATCTTTACCAAAGTTTCTTATTAAATAACAATTATAATGTACATTTAGCTGACTGATTTGCTAATTTTTGCCATGGACATAAATTTGTCCTTTGGGTAAATTGATAGGTTAAGAATAATTTCTCAAGAATGAGGTAAAACCAGAAAATGCCTTAAGGCAAGGCAGTCAATTTTAGTGCATTTCTATAGGTCATCCCTATTGTGAGCTGCCAGTGTGTTTGAAATCAGATAATAGGTCCATTGAAGGCGGAGTTATCTCTTGAGGATAAAATCAGGCTGGAAGAAGAAACTTATTCTTATCGTTTTGTCCCTTTGTCTTTTTTATCCATACACTTATCAGTAAGCCACAGTCACTCACATTATCAATTTAACATCTAAACGAAAGAAATTCAACACGAAAATCTGTAGGTTAATTTACAGTTAACAGGCACCCATAAAGGTAAATTTTACTTTGGTGAACTAAAAACGTGTGTCTCAGGAAAAAGTACTCGATCTGTACCTGTATTTTTGGTGTTATCTCTGGTATTTTTTAAAGAAATATGAAAGGGCTACTGTGTTCACTTTGAATTTTAGAAAAAACCCTAATTCATAGTTAGCAGGTATAGAGAATGCTAAAAGTTACTTTGATAAGCTTAAAGTATTTACCTTGGAAATAAATACCCTGAATATACTTGTTATACTGACATTATGGCTGGCAGTTGTTAACACAAATATGAAAGAGCTATTATGTTCACTTTAAACCACAGAAAAACGCTTTTTAATAGCGTTTTTCTGCGGTTATTTAAAGTGTTAAGACTTGAGCACTAACTAATCATGTGTTCCTTGATAAGGTGGGTCTAAATTATTGTTAAAGCTTAATTTATTAGCAGACTAAACCTTTTTTATTCTTCTGTACTCTTCTTATTCTGAACCTTTGAGTTTACTAAATGACCCCTCCCAATGAAATTGGTCGACATTGATTAACTACACATCATTTATGCAACTCATATTGGGGTGTTCTTCCCTTCGTTGAAACAGTATTATTAATGCAAGTATGTTCAACCCTATTATTTTGTTAGTTATGACAATTTTAACAACAAAATCTAGTACTAAAACCATTACTACAGTTTTCCATTGGTACTAGGGCTATTTTTGTAGGAATTTTAACACATATTACTGCCAGAATCAAAATCATTGGCAATGCTTTTTAGTTAGACTAAATACATCTTTTATTACACCACAAAGTGTATCAAAACAATAGTATTTTCACCATCGTAACTGTACTACCTTATATCAGTGCCAATAACTTAAGCAGAAATTGCTACTTCTACAACAATGTTTACTGCTACTGCTAAAATGTTTTTATTATTACTCCCCCCTCTTCTTTATTTAATATTTTTCGTAGTACCCTCTTTTCTTTGCTCTTGTCCTCTGAATTCTACGTTTGCTCATTAGCCTCTTCTTCTTCCTTCATTAAATGTTCTCCTTCTCTTGTTTGCAGTTTCTCTTTTGTACTCTGTCATCCCTCGCCATACTGTGCTGTGGAATCTATTAATAATACTACCAATATGATCAATACTAGTGTTTTTCTTCATCTCTTTTCGTCTCGCAATAGTAACTGCCCCCATTTAAAACATCTCATACATCTTATATTATTCACACTTTTATCATCAATCTTGGCAAAATTTTAACATTCCAGTTGATCATGTTAAACTGATTCAATCATTGTGAATACTGCAGCTGCTACTATTACAATTTTTATGTGTTGATGTTATGAGTTTTGCTGTAGTCACAGTACCTAACACACTGTCAGTACTATTACATTGCAATCATTTTCAACTAATTTTCAGTGTATTGCTGTAAATGTAGCTTGCAAACTTTGAATCAAGACAACATCTTTAATAATGATCATTTGTATGTTAATATTAAACTTTTGATTGACAAAATCAGGACAAAAAGAGATAAGGGTATTTTCTAATGGTAAATTTGTAAATGCTTGTGGTTTCAAATCTTTTTTCTTGTCTTTGAGTTTAATTGATTGTTAAGCCAAATGAAAACCCAGAAAATTCTATATAAATGAATTTATTCAATCTGTTGTACCTCAGGTTAAAAATCAAGGTGAATATGTAATCTTAAAAAAATTAACAGGTTTACTTAAAAATATTAGCGTTTATTGTATGTAAAAGAGCCTCATTTACAATTCTTAAGACAAAAACTGATAAGGTCGCAGTCTTATTGCACAATGTGCTTTATCAAATTATGCAAATGGTATTAACACTAATTAAGTTCCCTCTTTTTCTTACTCTTGATGAAAATTGATGAGTTTTATTGGTTAGTTTTATGCTTTGAAAACAATTAAATTGAGTCAAGTATGAAAATCCTTTTCTTGAATAAAATTGATGGTCAGTTGGTATATGTGCTCTTAGACTAATATAAAATACTTTCGACTTACACATATAAGGACTCTTTGAGCCTATCTTGTTATTGAGTAGCATACAACTTTCCAGTAGCTGCAAGAAATTAATCCACCTCAAGAAGGTACAGAAAAAGCTATTTTGCTAGAAATCTGGTTATACCCAAACTAAAATACTACTTTGCTTCATTCGGTGGGTTTGTATATGCAGTGTTGTGCTATAACAATTGATTTATGTGCACATTAGTGGTGAGTTTATATATTTGACTTATTAGAAGATATTTGTGTTTCTTATTGGACTAATGTTTCGTACGCTCTGAGTAGTATAGCAATGAGAATAGCTCTCTACTTAGCAGTTAGATCTTGAATTTCAACTAATATAAGGTCGTCTGAACTGCTGGAAGAGTTATTGAATTCATTTCTTTCCTCCAATTGTTTTCCATGATTTGTTACCCAAGAAGAGTTTGTTAAAAGGTCATTGTGGCCTCATTAATAACAGCTAGTAGGTTTAAAAATATCTCCTATCACAGCCTCTGAAATTCAGGGTTCCTTCCAGTGCGTTGTTTTCCTTTTTTCTCCTATTTCGCTGTGAGTAATGATCTGATTTAACTCTCGGGAACAAATCGTTAAATGAAAGTTATGAAAAATCCTTAAAATTATTATTTTGCGTGAAATGAGTAGTTAAAAATATGTTGTCAGCACGACCTTTTAAAGAAGCCCAGAGCGTTTATTGTATTGAAAACCGTACCCTCTTTACTTAAAGCTACTCTGTCAATATTCTTTATATCTTTTATTTAATTATATCTAAGCTAAAGCAGTACACTTCCTTTGTATGTTATAAAGATGATTTTGATTTGCTATTATTTAGCAAATTATTTGCTGTATTTTGTTTAGCATTTAATCGTCTTTTAATAAGATATCGATACATGAAAATGAAAGAAATGAAAAAGATTTTGAATTCTAAATTTATGATAGTTACCTAGATAAATAAAGCATTGGTAATTTTAAAGATCTTTTAATCACTCCGATTTTACTCTAAATAATTTTCTAGTGTACAATTTATATTAGTCTGTAGCTATGATAAATTTCAAAAAGACATTACCTCAAAATACCGTATGTCATAATACGTATTTACTCCATTGAAAAATGTTGAAAGGAGGACATACAGATTAACTCCAAAAAGCTCAGTTATAATCTGAAAATCAGCTGTCTTATTACTTCTACCTTATGTTCACATTTTGAATTCACAATTCACATTTCAATTTTGAAATTCTTGTTTTTAAGATAGTTACATAGATAGATAAAGCATTTGTAACCTTAAAGACCTTTTTATCACTCCGATTTTACGACAAAATACTCTCAATATATTATCTAGTGTACAATTTATATCACTCTGTAGCTATGGTAAATTTCAAAAGACACGACCTCAGAATACTGTATGTAATAATACGTATTCACTCCATAGAAAAATACTGAAAGGAGGACATACAGATTAACTCCAAATAAATCAGTTATAATCTGAAAATCAGCTGTCGTATTACTTCTACCTCAGGTTTACATTTACGTAATCTTGCAGTTACGTTGGTAAAGTGTGGTTTTAAGTATTTCCCAACAGGAAAACTCATATAGGTAATGAAAACCAACACCTTGATGACTTATTAAAGAGTAAAATACACCTTATCCCAAATTCTATTCTGTCACGCAATATTTTTATAAGACAGCTAATTAAACTTTACTTGACAATTAGGTATTTAACTGAAGATTAAATCCTTTAGAAAAACCCCTATGCATTATGTAGGTGGAACGTGCTACAGTATAAAGTAAATTAGCTTCTTAATCAAAGGAAATATATGTCATAGTGCTGACCAAAAATACTTTTACTTAAAGCCGGGGACTTCCTTTTATTTAGCCTTCCTCTACCTAAATTATTTAGACTTACTATTCAGACTTACTCTACCTAAATAATTTAGACTTACTATTTAGACTTACTATTTAGCCTTAATCTACCTAAATTATTTAGACTTACTATTCAGACTTACTCTACCTAAATAATTTAGACTTACTATTTAGACTTACTATTTAGCCTTAATCTACCTAAATTATTTAGACTTACTATTTAGCCTTACTCTACCTTAATGTATTATTTATACTTGAATAATCACTTTAAAATTTCAATAATTTTCTTTTAAAGGGGCTGTAAGCAGTTAATAAGATTTGTTGTGAACATAATAGAAGAAAATAATCAGCTGTCGAGCAAGGACCAAAAAAAGGAAGGACATTTTGCAGTAATTTTGCAGTGAGAGAATGCCTGGAAAATTTTTTACCCCACAATAAAATGCTAACAAATTTTGCATAGGAATTTTACGCATGATACTAAAAACCTGAACCCCCCCCCCCAACAAAAAAAATAGACAACATATCTGATACTGTGGTTAAATGTTGTTTAGTTCATTTTTCTCTGTGAATTTTGTCTACTCCCTGTACGTTCACATGCTTTAAAGTTTAATAAATTTCTCTTTCTTTTACAGACATTAATACTTTTTTCTTTTTCTATATACGAAAAAGGTCAAATAAAGTAACCTTAACTTAGTGATTACTTACATTTTTCACAAAACTCTGATACTATTTCAACGGATTCGAAATATTTTTGTCGCCTCCCTAAAGCATCTACTCCAATTTACGGAACAAACCCGACCTCTTTCAATATGTCAGTTCTTAAGAAATAAAAATTGAAATTTAACTTTAGTCAAATAAAAAAGTTCAATAAGTAACAGTCAATTGCTAACCAGATTAAATGCTTCACATTTTTTTTGTATAAATATTTTTTACCTACCAAAATTTGAGTCACTAAAATAACGGTTTTTGTGTCTACATTGTTATGTTATGCTACTTAATTTTATCGTAGATCCTTTTTCTGCTTCAAACTGCTAACTTGCGTATTTGTCATTTTGGTATAAGGAAAAAAAGAAAATTTCTGTTACGCTACATCGTGTAACTGTTTTTTAAAATATGATTTTGTTCAACACAAAGCCTCCGTTAAGGCCATAGAGCCAAAAATTAGCTTTTTATATTTATTTAATATAATAGCATTTATGTCTCTCCTTTGCATAATTTCTGTACTAGTTTTAGAGGTGTTTTAAGTACGTTTTGTTTTAGATGTAAGAGCTTTATCATGTCTTGAGTCCTAAGCTTTTTCTGAGCTACGTTTCGAGAGATACTTCTCCCATCGTCAGACTTGTTACGCTCATCGTCAGAGATCCTTTTCCCATCGTCAGCTTGACGATGATAGAAGTATCTCTCGAAACGTAGCTCAGAAAAAGTTTACGACTCAAGACATGATAAAGCTCTTACATCTGTGGCCTCTTCTGAGTCCATAAAGTTCAGATTTTTTTTAATGTTTTGTTTGTTTGTTTAAATTACGTTTAATATTTTTTTCCTAAGTGTCACAAGTATCTGCATTCACACCAAATTTAACTACAACCCAAATTGATGCAATGTATGTAAAATTATTGTTTTATAAGATTATCTGCTAAAGCTCAAGAAACAAGTTACGATACATAACACATCATATCCTGTTTTATTTCGTCTGATTTTCTGCTATCAATCAAATTGAATCATACAAGGTCAGGTTGAAAAATTGGTTGTTTGAGGAGAGCAATTAAAAATTAAAAAACTTGATATATGAGCTGGATAGCGATTGTATTTGTTGGATAATAATTTGGAAAAGAAATTCTTGTATAAAAATTAACATTACTAACCCAAAATTTCGAATATGAAAGTAGCAATATTGCTTAGTAATTTTTTTATCTTTATATCTACTGGTCATTAAAGAACAATTTTGGAGCCACTAAGTCCTTAATCCATCCTACATTTCCACACTACTGATTCAATAACTGACTTTCATCTAGAAATACGAAAAATCTGTAAATATTTACAAAAAGCTAGCTTATATTCTTCTTATTACAAAGCATTTATTTCAACTTTACCCTTGGAAAACAAAGACAATTTTACATTTTTGAGGTGCCTACTTATTCAATGATTCTTTTTGGGTGGAGTAAAAGGATTTATTACAGTCAAACTAATTGTATTAAAGAGATATAGTCACCCATTAATCTGCTATTATTAAGAGATTGTAAGATCAGAAGTATTGGGTGGATCACTAAAGAAAATGTCTAATAACTTTTTATGTAAGGATTATTTAACTGTCTACTCTTGTTAATATTAACATTTGTTGCAATGGTCTTCTCTAAGAAATAATTAGCATTTTGACTTTTTCTGAGCTTTATTAATACTCCAGGGTTAATATTTTCTTCCTTAGAAGTGTTCTTTATTATAGTAATCTTATGTTCTATAGGCGGTCCGTCCCTTCCCTTATACATTATTAACAGCTACTGTTCTTTGTATCTTAAATAGTATAACTGTCATCAAAGATAACATTAGTTAAACAGCAAATTCCTTAATAACCAAGGTACGTGGGAGTGACGTTTTTCATGATTTTATTATCCTGTGCCTATGAAATTTGTACTCAGAAAGTAAGATGAACTAGAAGAAATGGAATAGCAATGTCATTTAGGACTCCTTTCCTCAATGTTAATTTAAAAGTGGCTTATTTGGTATAATTTCTGACTAAGGTACTTGAACTGCAACGAATTGTATAGTTTATGGTTCAACCAAGAGTTTAAAATCCTGATTTTATAGTTTCAACCAAATTGAACAAAGTTTGGTCTATACAACTGTACGACCATAATAATATCTGATTCATTTATCCACATTCAGAGATACACATCTGTACTGATGAGGTGAGAGACAGCGGAGCATGTGTCCGTAGATCAAACTATATATATATATATATATATATATATATATGTGTGTGTGTGTGTGTGTGTGTGTAATTTTGTGTATTCCTATCAAAAAGTGCTCAATGCATATAGCAGAGCAAAATACATGAGATAAAACACGAAAAATAAGAACTATGATTGCAACTATTCATAGTTTCACGATATTTGCCTGATGATCGAAATATCGTGAGACTATTAGTTGCAATCATAGTTCTTATTTTTCGTGTTTTACCTTACCTATCTATCTAGGTATCTATCCATCTATCTATCTATCTATCTCTCTCTCGCTCTTTATATATATATATATATATATATATATATACATAGAGAGAGAGAGAGTTTTGTACAAACAAAAACCTTAAAAAGCCCATTTCGTTCAGAGTTGGAGGGTTTGTAGTTTATATATTTTTATTGGTTAGAGTAGAAACCTTTTCCCTGGTAGTGGCACCTTGAAGTGAAAATTTCTCAAATAGGTTGTGTTTTATCCTAAAACTAGTTCGTTTCTCATTATCATATATTTAATGAAAAGTGCAATGTCTACCTGGAGAACGGTGGATAAATAAAATGTAAATTCCCAAGCTCGAAAAAAACCTTGACAAAATTGAACAGTGCTTCAAGGCACATTGAGATATAAATGTTTTATGATATTATATTATATATATCTCTATATATATATCTATATATCTATCTATCTATCTATCTCTCTCTCTCTCTCTATATATATATATATATATATATATATATATATATAGAGAGAGAGAGAGAGAGAGAGAGAGAGAGAGAAAGAGAGAGAGAGTTTTGTACAAACATAAACCTTAAAAAGCCCATTTCGTTCAGAGTTGGAGGGTTTGTAGTTTATATATTTTTATTGGTTAGAGTAGAAACCTTTTCCCTGGTAGTGGCACTTTGAAGTGAAAATTTCTCAAATAGGTTGTGTTTTATCCTAAAACTAGTTCGTTTCTCATTATCATATATTTAATGAAAAGTGCAATGTCTACCTGGAGAACGGTGGATAAATAAAATGTAAATTCCCAAGCTCGAAAAAAACCTTGACAAAATTGAACAGTGCTTCAAGGCAAATTGAGATATAAATGTTTTATGATAAGTATTCTATTGCCCAATGTGGTTTGCCCTTGAGCTTATTTTCCTTTCAAACTCTTGGATGGACAGTAATCTTTGATTTTAATAATCTAGTAAAAGCGATGTAATGCCACCAACGTTTAGCTTCCATGTCGATGGATAAATGCTTAATGTTAACACTAGGATTGCTTAAGGGTTACCGTCACTCATACATGGCAATTTTACAGTCTCACTATCTGACGTAAAACTGAAGACATTTTGGACATTCACAAGGCAAATTGTTTTGATAAAACAATAACTTGAAGGACGACTACTTAAGACGAAAAAAAAACCCATTCAAAACAACAACCTTACTCTTGCCTTTTAAATTGTACTCTTGGTTTGCTATATTACCATCATCAGTCAAGTCCAGGCAAACTGAATATTTCAGTTCAGAGTATACAAGGTAAGAAAGCAATTCTCTATCTCATTGTATAAAGAATCAAGGGATAGATGCCCTCCCATCCCGCCAAGTACCCCCAAAAATTATAATCGGCATAAGAGTGACGATAAAGAGTTTCATAATGTCAGTGTTGTGATGCATAAGACAAGGCCAGCAGTTAACCAAAAGCTAAGGCATATTTATTTCCAAGGCATATCTGTCTCCAGTGGTTGAACCAATAAGCCGTCCAGAATGATTTAGTTCTCCGTATTTGATTAGATACAATTTCCATTTCCTCATAACACAGAAGTATAAGAGTAAATATAGCATACTTTACAGAAACAACTGTTAACACCAGAGCCCTCGTAAGAACTAACCACTCTAATCAAGTAATAAAAAAGATTCCATTTGGTAGAAAACCACATCGTTATCCTTACAAAAACATAAAATCATTATGGCTAAAACGGAATACATTTACTTTAAGAGAAACAAACGAAAAATCTATGAATAAAATTCCCTAGTGTGATTCCATTTTGCTAACAACAATTAAAAAATTTCCCTTTGGGGTCCAAGATCTTTTTTTTTAAACAACAAGCATAGAATTACGTTCTTTGTTATCTTTTGCCCTAAGTGAGAAATATTATTAATTAAATTATATTAAAATTTTAAGTTTATTACAATTAAAGTAAGGCTTTGCTTTTTTTATGGCATGTTGGATCTTCTTCTTCTGTCATCCATATTCATGGTAAAACATTGACAAGATTAGTTTGCGACACAAGTCGATCTTTCATTGCAGCCAGATGATCAGCACCATTAAGGCCAGTTTCTTTCTCAAGAAATGTTTTCCTTGGGCCATCTTTTTTAAGTATCTCCTCTAAAATTCTGGGGGAGCTTCTCTGAAAATGCCTTTGGGATCCCGGTGTAACAAATGAAAAAAAATGATGTGGTCTCCTTTCAGCCGTTTTCACAATTTTCTCTTCATTGTTGCTAATATTAACAAAATTATATGATTAAGATATAATTAAATTTTACCATATTGACCTTTTTTGAGGAGCCGTGGCTTAATGGTTAGTGCAAGTGCACAGTAACCAAGAGTTCCGGGTTCGATTCCCCGCGTTGTCGAGGAGAATTTGGAACTTTGCAAAAAAAAAAAGCCATTGGTTGGTGTCAGGAAGGGCATCCGGCCAAGAAATTCCTCACTGCCAAATCAAAGTCCCTCTGAAGGGCACCGTCTGAGCCCCAATAGCTGGGGGGAAATGACGTTAAAACTAAAAAAACAAAAAACAAACCATATTGACCTTTTTTAAAGAGACATATGTTTTAATTACCTTAGTAATAGTTAAGAAGACAAGCTGAAAACCGGTTGAGCTTTACAAACGAGGTCTCTTATGGTCTACTTTAATTATTTGTGTTGAAACTGGTCTATTCTTTCCAGCAGATCCTTGATACCCTTGATGTCTGGCTAGCTGGCCTAGAGGAATCTTCTTGAAAAATGTTTGAATTTTTCCAAAGATGATTTTAGTTGTCCTCCATGTCTCTCTTCTATACTGTATAACTACAGTTATAATTGTGGAATTGAAACAGCTGTCCTCTTCGAAAGTTGTCACTGCTTTGGAGCTACAAAAGTACCGGAGCTGCAAAAATACTGAGATCTTCAACTGTACCAACCCCTTTCTCGACAAAGCTGCTAAGGTGGGTAAAAGCCTTCAAAATTTCTTGCGTACTTTCATCTAGTGTAACTGAATGATCTTGAGGGTTTTTTCCTCGTGGGTCTTAAGGACAACTTACAATAAGATACCTTCTAGTCCTGTGATCTCTTATGTCTGCTAGCTAGTGTTGAGGACAAAAGGAATATCATGAAAAAGATCCGATTCTTCCAGCTCCACCAAGATTGTTTACTGAATGTATTTCTTTTCCTCCGCTATGATTATACTCATAATTCAGTGTTTCGCTCGGAGGAAGAGAAGAGAGACGAAAACTGACTTCGGTCTTTACCTTAAAACTATAAATCGGGTGTTATTCATAGACAAACTTGCAAGTCATTCCTTTCAATGACTTTTTAATCTGGTTGACCATTCTTATTAGTAACCACTAATGTGGAAGTGATTACTCTAGCTTGTCCCGGTGACATTTGTAAACGTGTTTCCAAAGTTAACAACACTGATGAAAAGCAAAGGGTTCCACCCCACTGATTACTCAACATATTTACTTCAGGTGATGATCTCATCGATGCACGAATTGTTATGACAAAGAAGGGCCAGCTGATTTTGTAGGATGGAGTAGGCTATGCCTTCATTTCTCGCAAAAATGGGTCCGATAAAATACCCTTTTTTTTGCCTGCGTGTTCTTTAACATGCTAATATTGTACCTTTAGCTCCTTGCTGCTACTTCCATTCTTTTCCCTTTTAGTTTAAAGTATGTTATAAAGCAACAGCTAAGTTTTGGGTTAAGTCACTTGATAAGGAAATGTTGCATAAATAAGAAGTATAAATTCTAATGGTAGGTATACCCATGTAGGTATTACAAATTGTATTCCCCGAAATACAGTCAGGGTTAGATATCCTCTAAAATTCTTTTTCTCTATAGAAGATTCATTATTTAACTCTAAAACACTTGTAACGACGAGGCAACGATACAGATTACACTGAGTTGCCAATAAAAAAGATGTTTGGTTTTTCTTGAGACGTTTGCCTATCTACATGACTGAGATTAAATGTAAGAAGGAGTTACGGTATTCGTTTGTTAACTCGTTTATGAAATGGAATTATTTTTGTTTATAATATTTTAGTGTAAACATACAAGACCTGTTGCAAACAAAAGAGAATATGGTTTCATTATAAATTTTACTTTTAAAAATCCTTATCTTCACAGCTACAGCTACGTGCATCCAGTTTTATGGTTTATGAACAAATTTTCACTGGGTGACCGGTCATGCTGACCCATCACCATGTATTATGGTAAATAAATACCTAATTTTGTCCAGTCCACATTGTTACCCAAAGCTGAGAATCCGGGAGGTTGGGATAACAGCTTGATGCCAATAATCCTTTTTATGCACACCTTTATGGATACTCAGTTCAAAAAAGGGAACAGGTAAATGATCGGTCAAATGTTTTTTTATCTGAAAAAATTCTTTATCAAATTCATATTCTTGAGAGGGCGTTGGTGATTTTTCAGGTAATGTTGTTTACATCAAAAGTCCCCAATCCTTTGTGTGCAAAGGACCCATTTCAAAGTGTAAGGACTTCTTGGGGACTGTTGCATAGAAAAGTGGCAGATTTACAAATTAAAACTTAAACATCGGGCTTCTAAGTCCTTATATTTAAACTAGATTAGGTTCTTACAAAATATATAAATCAATAAATGTAAAACGAAAAACCAGAAACACTAAAATTATTAAAATGTAAACACACACAAAAAATAATGCTGTCATTCCACGGCTAGGTAGGAATTTCTCTACGGCGCTGTGGTGCTCTGCGGCCCGGTGGTTGGGGGCCCCTTTAGGTCATTGTCAGGTAACTGAAATTTGTTTAACTCCTCGTTTGTAGTTTTTCCAAACGAATTAATTAATAAACACTTAATCTAATTACTTAAATCAAATATTCTTCGTATTTGATGTTGATAGTTAGAGCTAAGTTAGAGCCTACTGCATAATGAAAAAGAAAAGGAAACATGTTTTTTTAAAGTTATACAGTTAAAGTTGACAGGCTTTGTTAAAACGTGAGTGTAACACCATGCTAGACAATGATTGTTGTAAAACTCCAATTAGAAATACAAGCAAAATCAAACGCAGTATTTAAATAGGTAATACTTGGTATAAAGAAAAGTTTGCTAAATAAATATTTCACATGGAATTTAATAGTTAGCTATCTATCTGAACCATCAAGACTCTTAGGAAAGGTATTGTTACTAAAGCTATTTGAGTTGTACAATCAAACTGGAATATTTTGAAAACTGTTTTTTCAATACTTCCTGAAGCCACTAAAATTTATTTTATTTCAAAGTCAAAAAAATATAATTTGGGGGAGGCAAAAATAAAGATGCACTGTACCAGATTTGAACCAGTGACTATTTTATCGTAGGCATTTGTACTACCACCAGAACTTTCAATGGTACGTTCTTAACTTCTTAACCATTGGATAGCCACACCTGTTACTTGAATCCTTTTTATTGGACAACTCGTTCCAATCAGCCATATAAGGCTGAGCTTCTCACAGAACTACCACCTCCCTCCTCCAGGGTAGGAGCACCTAATCTCTACCAACATACCAAGTAATTAAGAAAATGATATTGCAGGAAATATTTTCAATTACAGAGAAGTGAAAAATATAAGTGCAACAAAATGTGTTTGAATTAATGCCTATAACTATCAAAGTATACTCTACCATCTGAAATTTTGGAGCTAGGTCTTAACTGGATTATTTTGCATCCAACTCTTTTACTTCAGTGCACCACTTTTATTGGAAATACATGAGCAATCTCTCACTTGCTCCAAGTCACTTATTTCTTTCAAACAGAAGTTCAAGAGATTAAAGTTACTTACAAAATCACTATTTCTATAGTACATTTTACAAGTTATTACGTTAAGTACTAAATTTAATTTAATTTTGAGAATCTTTGTTCTGTCATGTGAAATAGTAATATTCTTATTCAGAACATCTGAGAAAGTTCATCTTAAAAGATAAAAAATGATGACAGAAAAGGTTTCTTTGTGTAATGTCTGGAATTGTAATTCATACTAATAACGAAATCCATTTATAACAAAAATAACGTTGTAGAAAGTATTTTCCGTTTTACTATATCTAGGTAGGATTAAAGTTTTCCCAGTAGGGGCAAAGAAACTTTTCAAAAAATCCTAAGACAACAGTAAATTAAAGCAGCTATGAATTCCACACACACACACACACACTTTTGTTTATCTATCAATACCTTCACTTGATATATTAAACTCGGAAGCATTTGCAATAAACTTATGTCTGGAAATATATAGAGGCCCATTGGAGCCAGAGTCAGGTCAAACACCAAAAACTGTAAGATTAAATTGGTTGAGCTAGAGCGAAAACAGCTACATTTTTCTTTTAATGTTATGGGCCCTATACTTGTCACTGCCTTTAAAGTCCAATGACAAGATCCTTGAGCTTTTCATCCACAAGTTCTTCTTCTTCTGTCATCTATATTCATTGAAACATTGACAAAATTAGTTTGCCACACAACTCTATCTTTCATTCCAGCCAGAAGATCAGTACCATTATGGCCAGTGTCTTTCTCTAGAAGTGTTTTCATTGTTATACGAGGTCTGCCGTGACGCTTCTTCTCCTCGTGACACCAGAGTAGAACCTTTCCTGCAGGATAATCATGTCGAATTGTGTGAGCAGCGAGTAACAATCGACTTCGACTGACCATACAGGATACGCGTAGAAGAGAACCGTATATCTCTGCGTTTGTGATACGATCCTGCCATGCTACGCAAAAAATGGTGCGGAGCATTTTCGTGTAGGACCCATCGAGTTTCTTGGCAAGAGCAACGTTTAATGCCCATGACTCCGAACCGTAGAGAAGAATTGTCTCTACTGACGCCTTAAAGACTTTAAGTTTGGTATCCTTTTTCACATTTGATTTCCAAATCCTTTCAAGGGCGTGAGCTGCACTCCAAGCTTGGGCAGTACGAGTATTCAAATCAAGGCACGAATTGGCAAGGCCTCCGAGATATTTGAAGCCATCAACCAGCTGGATTATGGAGCCGTCAGATGATAACAGTTATCCTAAGCTATAGTTATCCTAAAGGTATTCTAAGCTCCAATAAAACTGGATGTTTTCTACATTTTAATGCTCAGAAATTATTACCTCAACTTATTGTAGTTTTTTGCCAAGAACATCTTTTCCTAATCTTACATTTTTTCAGTGTTTGGTCTAACTGCATCTCTAATGGATATCAATATATTTCCACACCAAAAAACCATTTACGATGCTCTCTAACTGACATAAGGCAGTCTTAATCATGCTACAAGAAGGGTATCCTTTTGCAGTTGTTATAAACCTATTTTTGTATGGAGCAGAACAAAACTATAATTACTACAACAATTTCCAATAGTTCATTCAATAAAAATTATAACACACATGATGATGATGATAATATAAATAGTAATAATAATAAATAACAATGAAATAATTATTTCAACAAACGTTTATTTTAATCTAATTTAATTCAAGCATTTCACTATAATTTTGAACCATGCTCGTTCTTAGTGTTCGTTAAATACTTTTACCAAATCATGCAATACCTCGTTTTTTCCTCTACCAAGACCACCAATGACTATGGTAACAGTCAGTATGTTTTATCCATGTCTTGTCTCTTAGTTCAAATGCAATTTGTTGATCCTTTTCCACTTTCTCATATCTTTTAACTACTATATTTGCCTGCTGCGAACATACCATATCATAAATCCAAATCTTATTCTTTGTCTTCCAGTACTAAAATTGGTCTCCTAGATGTTATTGTTTTACATACGTTGAATTGCCCCTACACCAGAATTCTGGCACGTCAGCCAGATTGATTGATTGATAGTTACCTTAATTCAGATCAGATATCGTTATTGTAACATCAAATGGCTAGGGAGCCATTTAATTTAAAGTGGTTTTTTGGTAGATAAGTTGACTCTATGGTCAACCCGACGGCGATTTCTACAAAAACATTGTTTCAATTTATTTAATTTTTTTCCATTTTCTAGGTATAAGCCGGCCCCAAGTTTAAAATTTTTTTTATTTGAATCTCAACCTATCGAGGCGTCTTTCCTTAAGATACGGTCTTCCAAAATAAGAGGCTTTGAATAGAAAGACCAAAAGAAATCAACATTTAATATTATCGGAGAAGGAGATGTTTCTTCCTGAGAAGTTGGGTGGATGCTTTTATACTGTAGCATGTGTGTGCTGTCACCTGTGACTGTTTTAATTGGGTTTTCTTTTGTGACGCTTAAGTTTGAGATGCTGTTCTTGAGTGCTTAGGTTTAAGATGTTGTTGATAACATATAATTCTAAATGTCATCTGGTAAAAACAAAATTTGTATTCTAATAAGAAAGTTTGAAATGTTTTCGAAGGCTTAGTATTTTATACTACGTGTTCAAGGAATGACAATTTTTTTGTATCAATATTATTATCATTTTGTGCTGTGTAAGACGTTAAAATGCATCAGTTTGTGGAGTTGCGATGTGGGCAAATGAGGATACCTTTGGCACATGACAATTTATAGGTCGAAGAGGTTGGGCGTGCATTGCTTGGGTCTACGCAAAATCAGGTGGCCAGGAACAGGCGAGTTCTGTAATGAACCGAAACGTATCTTTTATTCGGAAGGTGCTGGGTATCAACAGGTGTTCGGTTTGATTTTCAACAAGGATTTTAGTAATCCAGTTCTCTCTTTCTGTTAAAAATCATAGAGGATTGTGCTTGTGTCAATAAAGGCTAGCCCTTTTAACGCCAGGATCATCGTTACCTATGCACCAATGTCTAAGGCAAACGATCAAACCATTTTTTATCACTTTCGCCGAGACGTAGAAGAAGTCTGCTCAGTTTTTAGTTCAAACGAAATCACAATCGTTAGGGATGACTGGAATGCAAAAGTTGGATCAGAAAGAGAGGGAAAGATTGTTGGACCTCACGAATTGGAGAAGAGGAACGGTAGAGGTAAGAAGCTAATAGACTGGTCCCAAGACATAAACATGACAGTCACAAATACATGGTTTGAAGTTCACCCTCCAAAGAAGTACACGTGGAAGAACCCTGATGATCAAACCAGCAACCAGATTGAGTCCATCGTCATTAACCAAAGATTCAAGAATGTAGTCAAGTCTTCAAAGGACTACCCAGGTGTAGATGCAAACTCAGATCGCAATCCAACCATTATACTTTTTCAGCTATCACTAAAACCCCAAATCTACAGAGAAACGTTCTTCCTCAAAACTGAAAGTGAAACTAAAACAGTTTTAAAACAGGAGGGATCAGTAACATGCCAGTGTAGGATAACAACATAGATGTAGAAACTCACTGGGGTAGCATAGCAACTACTAATAAAAAAGCTGCCAAACAACATATCCCAAAAGTGTACACAAAGTCGTCCCCTTCATCTCCCTGGATCACACAGGAATCAAAGATTTAATAGAACAAAGAAGGCTTGTCAAACACAATAAAGTGGGGTGTAAGCTAATTAACAGAAAAATTAGAAGTGTACCAAAGTCAAGGAAGAATGGTTAGAAGCCCAATCTTAAGAGGTAGAGCGCCTCACCACAAACCCAAAAGAAATGTTCATACTGACAAAAAATAGCAGGTAAGAGACTGAGGCAAGAATGTGATATGCCATCAGATTTTTTTAGCCTCTGTAGCAAAATCAATCTCGTAGATCTGCCAATCTTTTTCCTCTTTCAGTTTCTGATTCTCCTTTCTTTGAAAATAAAACTTTCAAATTTCTTGGACTTCCCTTATATCATCAATACATTAAAGGGATTGCACCGTCTGCCACAACGAGAATAAATTATATGGCTCTTCCCATATCTTTCTCTCGAAGCCACTGTACAAGTCTAGAAGACATTAGTTTGCCTTACATGAAGTAATTTTGTCATCTTGAACTGGAGCTCCTGTCTGCTATCTTTTTATTCAAAGTCGTCTTTAAAATATCATTATACCTTCTCTGACTGTTCCTCTATTCTTCTTTTCATATTGTCATGAGGATACATCTCTCTCTTTACTCTGTAGAAACATCAATTGGAATTGTTTCAATGAGCTTTCTTCTCTTCCTTTCTGGGAAGTTTTCAAACTGGTTACATGTCTTGTTAGAAGTACACTTTAGAATGCTTTCTTGGAACCAGTTTGAAAAAGGCTTACTGTTGGAGCAAGCTTTTAAAGCAGAACGTTTTGTGCCATCCAGTCTTGTACTTGGTTCTTTTCACAGGAATCAATCTTAGAATATCTGACAAAGACATGCTCATGCAGTGCCAAATTTTCTATAGAAAGGATGCCTTTCCATCTAAACCAGGAACTTTTCATCCCAATAAACAAGGATAAGAAAGAAAATTGCATAATATCGAAGAAGAGGAATTGGAGGTGTAGAAATATTATATCCTGATGTTGTTGAATAGTTTGATTCTTCACAGAAGGCTTTTTGAAAAAAAACACAGCTCTAAACAGATAATCTTTTTTCCAATCCTATCTATATTCTATGCAAACAGTTTTGGTGAAAACTTGCATAGCTGGTGGAGCCAAGAATTTCAATGTAAAATTTGTTAATCAAATAAGCCATATGAAACTAGAGTAATGCTTTAAGTAAAACACTGAGATTCTAGAAGCATGTATTAACAAAAATAATTTATTTACTATCACAAACTGACCTGCCTTTTTATTTTTGAAAGAGCTTCATCAAATTCAATAAGAGCAATGCTGTAGTGCAAATAAATATCAGAGTTGATTTATTAGAACTCCCCAATTTATAAATCATATAAAATTAAAAGTTTTATGATATACGACTGATTATATTTGCAGTTCATCATGTTAAATCTAAACTTAAAATCTTATTTGGCCCCTGTTACGCTTTTGATAAGCTAAAGTAAATATAATCAGTAACTGACACCAATTGATAGTTAAACGATATCATTTGTATCAGTAAAGATCATTATTAGTAACAATGCTCCTTGACCGATTTCCTTGGCACAAGAAAAGTTTACATTACGATTAACAAAAACAATTCCTCTTTATTCATACGACTCCAGGCTAAATGATCCTTGCAGAAAGTTCAACGTTTACAACAACGATTAATGAATTCTGATTGTTTAAGATGTTATAAAGCATTATTTCCCCCAAAGTCCTAAAGAATCCTTATTTGTAAGACTAATAAGAACTCAAGACAAGAATAACCACTAAAATGCACCCATAAAATCAAGCATAAGGTAAGTCCTTGTATGTATTTTTATATGATCATCATCTAACGGGAGGTTCAAAATAAACCACCCTGGCTCTCCATTTCCTTCTATCCTGTGCCATTCTGTACAACTGAATCATACGTCTTCCAACAGAAATCTCTTTAATGTTGTCGCTATATCTAACTTTCGCTCTTCCTCTCCCTGTCGTGCCATGTACCATTCCAAGTAATAAATCACTGGTTATGTCCTTTCCCCGTAGTGTGTGTCCAATAAAAGACATTTTTTTCTACGATTTATATTTGTTAATAGCATAGTTATATAGGTACAATGAAAATTTATAGCATAAAGTTATCTAATACTAACATACAGGCCCACATTGGCGACTAGAATTTTGTATCAGTCTTACTGAATGTAATTAAAAATAATATTAGATTAAATTAATATTGTTTAAAGAATAACTGTACTGTTTGACTCAGATACTAATTTTTAGGTCTTAGCACAGCTTCCAGAATTTTAGTCTTTTTAGTTTACTTACTGTTGTCCTTATTTTTCTTGTTCTATCAGAAAAGTCATTGCCTTTATTTTGATAATGAGATTTTGAAAGCAAGGGTTTTCACACACAGCTTGCTTCTGTGTGCATCTGTAGCATAATTAATACAAAGCTTATAAGGAAAAAATACACTTATATTAGGTGCTGATAGTATATTGTTACTTGCTTTGGGATGGATTATTAATTACATATAAAACAGCCCCTTGTAAAATGACACTTTCCAAAGAATTAGGAATACATATTTTTCCTTGGCCAATCCTTCTTAAACCCAAAAATCTTTGGTTGCTGAAAGTTTACAATACCTTTGTAAAGCTTAAAAGGTAAGGGTGCTTGTTACAAGTTGTACATGAAACTGTGAGCTTAACAAGGTTCATTTCTAAAAATTTGTTAGGTAGTGTGTAGTCACAAATATGACTCTACCTGTGGCTTAACCAAGTAAGAAGCTACCCTATTAGCAAGATACTACTGTCAGAAGAGTAAATCAAATCCAATCTAAGATTATCTTTTTATAAAGACTGCATTTAAGTAATCAGGGCTTAACTAACTAAACAGCAGAAAAAAATGAGATATTTCGATTGCATAGATAGTAAAAATGAGATTACAGCATGTGCAGCTCCTGAAATTGATAACCAGTCTCTTGGATTTTTTCCCCTGTGATCACCAGAATTATATCACTATATAAATATCTTAAGTTTGAGAACGTCATATTTTTTGAAGTAGTTGCATCAAAAATGATATCTGAAGACCAGTATGCAACATACTGATGCTTACACTTGTAAGTGCTTCTTTGACCATGACATTTTTGCTAGTTAAACTAGCAAGGGAATACATATCAATTAGTGCTGATAGATATTAATCACAAGGTGATAATTTTACTGACAAAAAACTGTTAGGGTAGCCATTATTATTGAAAACATAGATTTAATAACCCCTATCGGATCAGTTAAGGAAAGAGCTGTAGTTATCGTAAAATACCACCGAGTTGCCATTGACAACGTACAGTTTAGAAAATTAACTATTTTTATGACATTAATGGCACGGAAAAACCCTACTCTTTAAGGCTACGAGACATATTCATAACCGAGAAAGAGAGCTAGGAGAAGAAGGACGGGACAAGTTAAGATTGATCTGTTCTATTTGGAGGAAGAATAGTGACATATTCTGAATGCACTACAGAGAGGAAGGGTATTGACAGAAGGTACAAGGTTGAGGTATTTCGGATGCGAAGTTATTAAAAGTGCTTTTTATATTTATATCAGGGTCTATCTCAGGCAAGCTTGGTAAATTGTTATGGACGAAAGTAGTAGCTTACAGAAAGAATCTGAGATTTGTAATAATCTTTTTCGGATAACAGAAGAGATAAGAGTATCAGTGAAGGGATTTTAAAATTTTTTTCATTATCTAAAGTATGGCAAGAATCCTAATTTCTTTACTCAATTTATGGTATTGGAAGAAGTATTGGTGAAAATATGTCGGGTACCTTTCAGGGATGTCACACTGTCAACAACCATCTCATTGGCAAATATAACATTTATTTCTTAAAGTTAATAGTTACAGAGTCCTTGTCTTTACAATCTGTCAAAACGTCGAAAAGATTATGTGACAAACAGTTAGCACTATCTCTGAATCTACCAAAAGCAATATTTTCACATTTCTAAGTAAAGCTAGTGAAGATTCTGTACATGTGTTTTTATTATTTGCCTGCAGTTGAAGAGTTTTGACCTCAGGCTAAAATGCCCTTGCCTCAGAAGTTGACTCTAGACTCTAGACTGAAACGTTTTAAAATAAATTTTAATGGGAATAACAAATAGTTAGTATAATTGCAGAGGGCAAAATATGTAAAAAAATAAGAACATAATTTTAGTTTATATCAAAAACAACCTTGAAAAACGTGTATTATCAAGCAAAGAATGTGGGCTCCGCTTTACCCTGTCATTTTGATTCTTTATACACAAATTCGGTCAAAATGTCAAAATCTCTGTGTGGAGCAAGAATTAATTTGAAATTTAAACTGTGTACAGTATTTTCTGTTTATGCTTTTATGTAGAGATGATATAAAAAAATCCTCTATTCTCATTCTAATGCTGACAAATAAAATTTGAATTGCCTAAAAATACGTTTTAAGAAAAGCAGTAGCTTTTTGAAGCTGTTTAAAAGTTTATATTTCCTGACATCTTGTAATAATAACAAGGTAAGAGAAGAGGTCTTATTATATCACTATCAATAGTTGATGTGTGAAGTATTCTCTATTTTTGCCCTATGAAGTATGTAAATAATCCCGGAAATATAAAGACGCAAGGGAAATGGACTAGAGTGAGATAAAAAGAGGTATAAGCAAAAGTAATGTTCTAAAACAGAATATCTGAAGCAACAAGAAAAACTAAATTGCATTTTACAGCCTTAGTGTTGGTTCAAAACATTAGCATTACTTATCTCCTTCAAACTTTACACTTAGTTATTTAGTTATTTTTACATATACAACAATGTTTACAACTAGCTGTACCTTAGTAAATGAACTAAAGATATAGAATTATCAAGTATATTATCAAACACTGTACTAGCTTTAAGAATATGTCCTAGTAAAATTCTTAACTGTTTTCTTCATCTTCGTTCTCTCTGTCTCTCTGTGTGACTCTCTCTGTCTCTCTTTGTGTGTCTCTCTCTGTGTCTCTCTTTCTGTGTGTCTCTCTCTGTCTCTCTCTGTATCTACCTATCTATCTATCTATCTATCTATCTATCTATCTATCTATCTATCTATCTATCTATCTATGTACCTATCTATGTATCTATCTATGTATCTATCTATGTATCTATCTATGTATCTATCTATCTATCTATCTATCTATCTATCTATCTATCTGTCTATCTATGTGTCTAAGAAACTATATTTCTGCAGCTTCTATTCTTTTCCTGACAGTAAGAGATACTTTTCCATCTTCAGAGCCACATGCAGGGGAATATCAAAACATTCAAGATAGTGTGTAGAAAAATAATTGTTTTAATTCAGAAACATTTTAATAGTTCATAATACAGTTATCTTTCCCAATATAGATATAGTGCTCTTTCCATTAACGACTGTATGTATCTATCTATGTATCTATCTATGTATCTATCTATGTATCTATCTATCTATCTATCTATCTATCTATCTATCTATCTGTCTATCTATGTGTCTAAGAAACTATATTTCTGCAGCTTCTATTCTTTTCCTGACAGTAAGAGATACTTTTCCATCTTCAGAGCCACATGCAGGGGAATATCAAAACATTCAAGATAGTGTGTAGAAAAATAATTGTTTTAATTCAGAAACATTTTAATAGTTCATAATACAGTTCTCTTTCCCAATATAGATATTGTGCTCTTTCCATTAACGACTGGTGTTGCACTACAATGTGGCTTTTGACTTTTGCAATGTATTAACATTGACTATTTCATGCCTTACAGCAAAGCATTATTAAACGATCTGCTTGGTATCTGTATAGGTACTAGCTTAGCAAAGATGTAAATAAATAGACTTATTTTCATAGCATCGAGTCATTCAATGATAGGTTTTTCATTTTATTGAAATCTGAAAAGAATATACGCGTCATTGCAATTTAGGAAATAAATATCACAAAATCCGTTACGTACAACTGAATTTAAAGAATTAAAAGCAGGACTAGAAAAGTACAAGTATAAGACCTTCATTGTAATACTTTTTATCAATGGCTAGAATTTTTAAGTTTTTAAAAGTAAATGGGTGATGCAACCAATACAATTAAAATGAATTTATTTGATTGATTTTATCAGTCTTTAATGATTTAAGGATAATTTAGTCACAGCTTTCATTTGTCTCTTTGTAACAGTCGAGTTTAGTTATTAAAGAAGAGGTAATGAAGCGCTGCAAGTCATGTGATACAGACCACAAAATCTAAACCGTTTTGAAACTATAAGGAAGTTGTGGCTCCTATGCAAGATATTATGGGTATCAACTCATTCCTCTTTTCTAGACCTTGGGAAAATATATTTTTTTTGTACTTTGTTAATAAAGCTTTTTGAATGTGGTTACGTATTCTAAGGAGGGAAATACTTTCTCATTAGCACTGAGTGAAAATCTAAAAGCCAGTTTTAGGTTTCAGAAAAAATGTAAGAAAAAGAGCACTGAAATTTTTTAATTTCATTCTAAAAAGAGACAGGAAAGTTGTATTTAACGACCCAATATTATCGTCGTAAAGAGAGAGGAAAGAAAATAAAAAATGGAAGTTTTTTTACCACCCTTATTTTCAACAAGTTAATTTTTAAGTTAATTCACACAAGATTATGATGCTTTGTTCAAACTGCTGTTAATTGTTTTGTCGGGATAAGAGCAAGAGGTTTGACATGTGTGCATGTATTGGCATGTATATATGTATTGTTTTTTCAAGGGAAGGAGAAAATCGGTTCTTCTTCTTCGAGTCTCACGACTTTCATCAGTTATCAAATTTGGGAGCTCCAGTAGGTGGCAAATGCAACAGAGGTTTCTGTTGGTTCAGCAAGGTCACCAAAGGTGCAATTCGGAGCTCTACTGCAGGAGAGAAGGTGCTCCATCGTCTGCATGTGGCCGCATTCACACAGATCAGTAGAACTGACCTCCCAGTTTTTAAGAGATGTTTTGCATCTTCTTTGCTGGATTCGCAGTCGGTTGGGAGTTTTCCACACTGGCCAGTATAGTTCGTTTCCGGTGGCAAGTTCTTGTGATGGGCTAATAGTTAAATAGGCAAATAGGTTTACTAGCACTACAGAGTAAAGAACTTAAATTTATACAAGAAGGCTAAAAGCCACTGAGTGTTTGGAACTGTGAAGAATAGACTGGGTGGTAAAGAAAAAGTTTAGGCTAAGAGATAAAAGTTGATCTTAGACTTAAAAACCTTTAAGTCATATGACATTTATGTAGAAAATCACTCAGACAAAGTACATTTCGTGGATGAGACAAAGATTTAAAAGCAGCATGAATTGTATCTATCCAGTTACAAGTACCTCTCCAAGCCCGATCTAGAACATCAAGATCAGATGAGGGAAGGGCTGTACTTACTTTGATTGCGTTTACTTAATAGTCAAGGACCTTAATTTAAAAAAACTTTAAGAGAGGGCATTAATTTTGAAACCCTCTTCTGCTTGTTACTGACACCATACCCTGGGTCTCAACCATAAGCTCCATTTTACTGCATCATTTGCAAATGGATCTGAGGAATAATCACCATGTATAGTGTAGCTGTTGTGTACACCAGTTCAAAGTTTTGCTTTAAATTTAATGAGACTCTATTAAGTGAAAAGAATGACTGTGTACGTTACAGTTGTAGCTTTGTTTTTAGATCACTCCCACTGTATCCGAAATTCACAACTATTTTGATGAGAAGATCTATTTGTAGATAAATGCACAGACAACAAAATCCAAAAAAATAAATTTTCAGACAAAAATATGATACCAAACACTTTTCTTTCAGATTAAAACTTTTATCTGCTTAAACCTGGATCCATGCAACCTATATAGATGTCTCAACACTGCATCGGGAAATATCGCTGCATGTGATAAAAAATGCAATTAAATCTTTAATGATATACAAATAATAATTAGGTTATTCCCATTAGACCTGAATTCTTAGGTAATGTGACAAGGCCTCTAAATTAGTGGTAGAATACAGTTTGATATTCTACTGTTATTCGGTACCTAAAAAGGGTAATCTTTTTCTTTTGTTTGTGATTATGTTCGATCTTTTCTTCTTCATCCAACTAAGATAAATTCACTGTTAAAAATTAATTTATTTTACTCCCATAAGCAGTAATTCAAAACTTGAAATTTGAACACATATCTGAATAACGCGTTTTGACCAGGCTGTGATAGAAGCAAGTACCACCAGAGGCTGAAGAAATTGTGACAGTGATTTTGAGGTAGGTCTGCATGTTTGTGTTCAGCAATGCCACGGTAAACGGCAATCTGTGGGTAGCTTGCTCTGGAAACTGTGAGCTATTTATTGCAGACACTCCTCACTAATAGCGACTGCAGAGGAGCTTAAAGGTTTTAAGTTGTTGTGAGCATCCAAAAATATATTCATAGATGTTATACAACTTACCTTTTTTTGTTCTTATTAATTTAATAAATAATGGAGATAATTTTCAATGTAGAGAAAATTACGTGACGTATTCCGATACATTTTCCATTTATGGAAGTTTTATTTCCTTGAAGAAATCGTTGAAATTTTACTTATAGTTATAATATTTACGATGTGATGAGGTATTAGAAGCAAAATCGGCCCGATCTTTATTGGAATGAAGAAATGGTGTTAAAATGGCATACAGATACTATCGTTTAAAAATGGGATGTGCCTTCCGAAGAATTCCATTCAAAGGTAAGGCATCCACTTTCGCCAAATGTAATCGTTTTAGAACAGCTTTTAAAAAGAAAATTTCACACAGAAAATTACGAGGTATATCGTTTAAAACAATTACATGAGTCCGGTTTGGTCTATGTGTAAATAGAGGAAAAGGTGTTTACAACCAGACATTTTATACGGAGCCTGTGACTATGCCATGTTAGAGACATGTGGTAGTCGTCAGGAGTTGCCTTGAATACCATTTTTCGAAGAATTCCATTCAAAGGTAAGGCATCCACTTTCGCCAAATGTAATCGTTTTAGAACAGCTTTTGAAAAGAAAATTTCACACAGAAAATTACGAGGTATATCGTTTAAAACAATTACATGAGTCCGGTTTGGTCTATGTGTAAATAGAGGAAAAGGTGTTTACAACCAGACATTTTATACGGAGCCTGTGACTATGCCATGTTAGAGACAAAGAAAAGAAACTGTTTAAGTTCTTAATTATTTAGGGGATTGCATTAAGTAAAATCTAACAGCTGACACAGAAACAGCGTATGGCCCTTAAACCGAAATTTACCAATAAAATGGTGCTGACGGGTTTTGGGGAGTTGCTAACTTAATATGAATCTTGAAACAGCCACATATCATGGAGAATTTAATTCTACACACGTTGTAGCCTTCAAGAAAGAATTTGAGATTTCAGAAGAAGTAGCGCAAAGACAGAACTCAAGAACACTGGAAACAGATCCCTTGAAACTGCAAGTAACAATAAACATAAAGCCACGTAAACCCAAAGAAAGAGCCACCAGCTTTTGTAGGCTTTCGTATTGAGCAAAAATTTCAAAGGAAGTGGCTTTTCAGATTTCATATCTTACATGGATAATGGTTCGTAAAGTGAATTTAAAAATCCGGTACTTTTTTTTCGAATGGAAAATGAGCATTACACGCAAAACAATTAAACCTGGCTCTATAATAAACCCCAGCTATGATTTATCTTCCAATAATTAATTCGAAAGTTGAAGTTCAATACAATTAATATATATATATATATATATATATATATATTCGACACAGGAAATATGCCAAACCAACACTGAAAAACTCCTTCAGCTAATAACAATAATATTTGACACAGGAAATGACTAAAGTAAGTATGCCAACATTTACTTGAGCAAATCAAATTTTTATTTATTATTTCAAATTTTCGTCTGTATACAACAGACTATATATATATATATATATATATATATATATATATATATGTTATACATGCAACGTCTTTCAAATGAGTGAAATAGGCCATCTCTTAATGTAAGCAACCAGTAATCCCTATAAAGTTTTTTTGGAATTGCCGAAACAAATTTGGAAAAGTAATCTTTTACCTTGGAGATTTCCATTTTATTAAAGGAATTTAGGATGATCGGAAAACGAGAAACTGGTTCAGCATTTGAAGATATTGTTTTTGAGGCAGTTGCTTGTTCTTCAAGATCTCTTAAAGGTGTTATAGCGGACCCATTTTACAAAAGGACGAAGATTGTTCATTCTCGTTATTATGAAGCTTTAGAAATTTTACTTTCACAAAAGTTTTTTTCTCAAAGAAATGTTAATGAAGTGGATCTAGTACAGGAAGCGAAAGATGATCCAAACTCAATCTACTGGAATTATGTTTTGAAAAGTCAGGGGTTCTTGTAAAAGAATATCTAAATTTACAAAGCGAAGGATGCGTGTAAACAAGAATTGGGAAAACCTCCGCGTTTCGAATCCAATCCTACATTGATATAATTGAATAAAATTCTGAAGTACAAGAGAACGACTTTTATTTTTAAATGACTTTGTGAAAATACTTTTTTCCCTTCTACTTTTTACTGAATAAAAAAAACTATGCACGGTTAGGTTTATATTATGATGCGATGCTTGAAAATATTGATAGGCACTTTCGTGGCTTTAAAGAAATATTAATGAATAAAATATTATCTGTTTAAGCACAAGATCGCTATCCGATGAGGACAGCAATAAACCAGCAGGGGGAAAAGGTTCACATCAATTTCAAAACAATTGGTTGAACAAAATGTTTAGACAATTTAGGGGAAATTATTTTGAAATAGACTTTGAACGCTAGGTTTGTTCGATTTGTGCAGTTGCTTGGCAACTGGTACCGTCTTTATTTCTGTATACGACTCTACATAACCCTTAACTCCGGAAGGAACTATGATTTAAAATTTAGAAAGTGGTCTTTTTGACACACATATCACGTTCCCTTGTTTTTTACTGGAAATTTTAAATGCAAGACCACAAAGCGCTGAAAATGAACTTTGTGAAGACATAACAAGTACCAGGGTTGTGGAAGAATTCTCTCCTAAAATGGGTTTTTAAGAACGGTTGTTGAAAAACGTTGTTGAAATTTACAAACCAGTTAAGTGGCAAAGATTATTTCACTTCAGAATCCATAAAAAACTTGTCCTTGTTCATGATTAATGTATTTAAAGTAACCAAAGTAAAAAAGGTTATTTTGGTAACTCTACTGGTAATATCAGCAAGAGTAGGGTGTGTTATGTACTTTAAAAGTCCTTTAACGTGATCGGTAGCAAAAGGTAAGTTAATGGGTGTCATTGTTAAAAAGTTCAAATCTCCTTTAGTACATCCAAGAAAAATTTTACCAACAAATGATGTTGTTTCTAGTTATTTTCCTTATCTAATAGCTTGTTTGCGACAATTAACAAAAATCCTGAAAACGTACGAGGAGCTTGTATGAAAGTTTATAAAAGTATGCACACTGGATACAAAAGGGTGGATACAGTATTTGACACCGAAATATCTTTATTAAAATAATTTAAAGCTAAAAGGAATGTAGGTTCAGAGAAATTCTTTTTCATCCAAAGTAACATAGAGATTCCAGCAGCTGTTTTAAGAATGGAAGAAACAAAATAAGGATATTTTTGCTGATAAAAGAAGTAGTCATTGCCAATAAAGCAGAATGTATTGATGATTTGTCTTGTGAAGAAATCTACTTCTTAACTTACAAGTGCTGTGTTATGATTGTGCCCAGATGACTGTCATTTCAAAGAATTTCTCCAAGTCAAAAAGGAGAAGGGTACACAAAAATATTTTGCATTATAAATACGATTTGTCTGGATTTCTAGAAAAGTTGATAATCCTTAGAACCCCTTCTGGGGATGTTGCTATCAACGGCAGTGCAATAAATAATATAATTGAAATTAAAATATATTTTATTAAATACAGAAAGAGTAAGAATCACAAATATTTATACTTAATTGATTTAATCAGATGTACGAGTAAGAAAAACTCTTAACTTTACAGTACTCAGAGTTTCATGTCTTTCACAATCTTCAGTTGTATACAAATAATTATTTGAAATATTTTTCTATAAAGATGTTATACAAATAATTGTGTAACCTGACCTTTTGAAAAGCGACTATTGATAACAAAAGAATCATTGAGGGTGCAACTACAAAACAGGAAACAGGCATTAGAAAATCATTATCTGTTGTCAGTCTTTTGATTTGTAATTTGCAAGGGTGTATTTGTTCAAATGTCGACATTTGGAAACAGTTTCGGTTCGTTTGTTTAACAATTCAGTTTTATTTCCAGAACTCAGAATTTTCAGTTTCTCTTGCAAGCACAATGGGCACGTTTTTGTTAAGTTTGAATATGCCTTGACACGTTTTATGATTGACCAATCAAAGGAAGGTTTTTTACTTAATTGATATCGTCATGACTTCCGAAGTTAAAGTACAGTCTTATTGGGTTTCGCGCATTTACAGGAAAGGATAATGTGGCATCATTTTACTAAAAAATAGAAACGCTTGTTGAAAAAGTATTGCATAGAACTTCATTTGTTCGCGTTTTTAGAAGTTTGGGTCTCTCCTGGCACTTTCGAAGGAAGTTATTTCTCAACTTGGAGAGTTTCTCTCCTTTCTGTTTAGCTACAAGCATAAAATTGTTGATCATGTTCACTATCAAATATTCCAGAAGATGTAAAAATGAAAAGATAAAATCATTGGTCTTGCTTTGCTACCGCTATGTTAGTCTGTTTCACAACTTCATTCTTTCAGAACAAACTATGCTGCAAAAAGTTGGAAGTCCTCCGCTGTAAGACCAGTACAATTACCCCAACTAAAAGTAATGGTTGAACTTTTAGTTAACAATATATTTGAAATGGGCAACTTTGCGGAAGTGATCGTGGTGAAGAGAATGAGGATGATGAGTATCAGGACGATTAGAAAGGCATCAAAGAATACATAATATCATTTGTATCGTTTACAAATATTTTTTTTCGTTTTGATTTGCGTATTGAAAAATTCGGTTCAGCAAATAATCTATTTCATATATCCTAAATTAGAAAGCTTTCCTTAAAGGGTAACAGTAAAGATAAGTAGTATGAAAATTATATAGATTTCTGTACGTTTTAGCAGAGCCTTATACATTTTCTGGGTGAAAAAGGAAGCTTCCCTATGCCGGAAAGGGTCGGATAAAGTCACGTGATTTTTTCTATATTGAAAATATATGTAATGGTTTATTACATTGATAAGACCAAAAACAAAAAGATTCATCACATTTCTGAACATATAAAAATGCCCAAAACAAAGTGAAATCTTTAGGATCTCTGTTTGTCATGGCACTTCTGAGCATTCGCACATACAACTCCCTCAAAATCATAGTCACAATTACTTCTGCCTATGGTGGTATTTGTCTCTACCACACCCTGCTCCACTACACTTCGAATTTAATTTTTATTTACCTTAAATGTTCAGAAATAATTAAAAACTTTTCAGCATTAATTCTTTCCATGTGATGTATTTCATTTCAAAAAAGTATAGGTTTATTTTCTGCCTTTTAGCAAGTTAAGAAAGCTTTCTCTTTTTATTAATATTTTTTATTGATTAACAACATTTCCTTTTAACCTTCTAGTTTTTTTGTATTTCTTCTTTTCATCTTTTACATCTACGAAATAACTTCAAATTGCTCATGAACATCAACAAAACGAAAAAGAATGTTAATTGAAAGAAAACCGGATTTCTTTTTTTCGATTAGTATTTTTCTCAGTATTAATTTTTTATGGTCTATTAATCATTACATGAATCTTACAGCATTCCTTCGAAGAATCTGGGCCAATATAATTTCAGGGACTTATCTCCTTAGGCTTTGCTACTGATAAATCCACGAAAATCACAACCATCACAGGACATCAATAATAATAATAATAATAATATTAATAATAATAATAATAATATTAATAATGAAGCAAAAAATGTTTAAATTCTCAGGCTTAGACTCATTCTGCTTTACTATTTTTCATCCATTTTATCAGCTTGTTCCAAGCATCATCAGGAACCTTATACAAATAAATGAACCCAATTTTCTATTGACTATAAGCATAGGTCATTTAGTCCATGATACTTGAATTCTTTATTGCTTTCAATTTCTTACCCTGAAACAGTTTTTGAAGTACTAGCATGCACTTTTTGTTACTAGTCTTTTCCGTTTTTACAAAGACTTTGCAAAGCAGAAAGGAAAAAATGGTAGCAACCTGAATTTTTACAACCAGTTATTATCTTTGTATGCTTTATCTTGAAAACTTTTATTACTACCTGTTTTGGAAACATTTCCAGGAAGACTATTAAACATGTTGTGTTACAAAAAAAACATCTCCTGTGTTTGAAAAGCCTATGGGAAAAAAGAAACAGAGGTTAATTTAAATACCTAGTTAATAATATCAGACAGAAGGTTTAAATTTATTAATTTATTTCACCAAGCCAGCAACTAAGTTGAAATTAACTAAATATTATGGATACTGTTGATTTATTTTAATTTTAGAGTATTTTAGATCTAAAACCGCTGTACACCGTCTCAATTGCTGCAGCTAAATTCTCTACAAATAATTCCTTCAGAATTTTAAATCAGAGAAAGTGATTGTGACAACACAGATTGTGAACGGGGTCGTTGTTGTAACAACACAGATTGTAAATGGGGAAAGTGATTGTAACAACACAGGTTATAAATGGGGAAAGTGATTGTGACAACACAGATTGTAAATGGGGAAAGTGATTGTGACGACACAGATTGCAAATGGGGAAAGTGATTGTGACGACACAGAATGTAAATAGGGGAAGTGATTGTGACAACACAGATGGTAAATGGGGAAAATGATTGTGTCAACACAGATTGTAAATGGGGAAAGTGATTGTGTCAACACAGATTGTAAATGGGGAAAGTGATTGTGACGACACAGATTGCAAATGGGGAAAGTGATTGTGACGACACAGAATGTAAATAGGGGAAGTGATTGTGACAACACAGATGGTAAATGGGGAAAATGATTGTGTCAACACAGATTGTAAATGGGGAAAGTGATTGTGTCAACACAGATTGTAAATGGGGAAAGTGATTGTGACGACACAGATTGCAAATGGGGAAAGTGATTGTGACGACACAGAATGTAAATAGGGGAAGTGATTGTGACAACACAGATGGTAAATGGGGAAAATGATTGTGTCAACACAGATTGTAAATGGGGAAAGTGATTGTGTCAACACAGATTGTAAATGGGGAAAGTGATTGTGACGACACAGATTGCAAATGGGGAAAGTGATTGTGACGACACAGAATGTAAATAGGGGAAGTGATTGTGACAACACAGATTGTAAATGGGGAAAATGATTGTATCAACACAGATTGTAAATAGGGAAAGTGATTTTGTCAACACAGATTGTCCTTGGGGAAAGTGATTGTGACGACACAGATTGCAAATGGGGAAAGTGATTGTGACGACAAAGATTGTAAATGGGGAGAGTGATTGTGACAACACAGATGGTAAATAAGGTAAGTGATTGTGACGACAAAGATTGTAAATGGGGAGAGTGATTGTGACAACCTAGATTGTAAATGATCATGTTAGCATTTGGCGCTGTTTTACATAATGTTTGAAACAATATATACTTCCTCTAAAAGTAATTTTTAAAAATTATTTATAGCTTCTTTTATTTGATGTTTTTAACGATCAATTTCCACTGCTATCAGCTCCAATTGGTAAGGACATATACAAATAGATTTAAAATGTAATTCACAGTTTTAAAAAAGGCTGAACCGACTAAGCACATGGCTTAAGATGGAAATTGAAATATTGAATAACAGACAGTTTGAAATTACAAGGTAAAATATAGATAGCTTGGATAATAATTTTTGTCTAACTACAGGCTACATTCAGTTGAAAAAAAATGGTTAAGCATTAGTCGAGAATATGACTTTCCACTTTTGTGGTTGTGGTTAATGTGTCAAAAAATGTAGTTTATTAAATTTTGTCTCAAAATCTCCCTTTCCCATAACACTGTTACTGTTAAACTTCTACGAATAGATTTTCCCATGAACTCTTGACACTGAACAGAACCAACTCGTTCTCTTATTAATATGTTCAAAGCAGCATTTTTGCAAGTAGCAACAAGTTTTTGTGTGTACGCCACTTTTTTATTGTTTGTAAGTCGGTATCCATATATGGTCTAGTATATTTATGTACTAGTTATTATTATATTAAAGTAATGTAATAATATATCAACTTTATTAAGAAAAGTATCTTCAAAAATTACGCACCAATGATAAAGTGGGCAATATTTAAATTACAGTGGTTAATAATGGTTTAAGTTGTCTCCCTCTGGGTTCCCCGCAAGGATCTTTCTTGATAAAGACCGTTGTGTCTAAATTATTTAAACTCTTTTTACTTGTCATAATTTCTATCTATACATACGTAATAAAAGCCATAAGGTGACCAAAAATTTTATTTTGTTTAACATTGTAGCCAATAATTAATTCTTTTGATGCGTTAGATTTTCAATTGTTCCATCAAGATAAAATACACATTTCAAGTCTACATTTTCCGCGGCGCTTAGCTTAATATGTACTTGAGCTCAATGAGATGTCAAAAAATATTGCGGAGGGGGGATTTTAATCTCATTTACTGTTTTCGATTACTACTTCCAAATCTATTAGATTTGATATCATTAACTTTAATTTGAATATTTGGAATAACGTTGCCTGTCCACAAGGCCTTGAGGATCCTAAATTATTTGACCTAGAATCGAAAACGGAGAGTAAAAATAATATTTCTTTTGGAATATGCCTTAACCAATTTATGATTTCTGGAATCAACTCTGTTTTTGTCGTTTCAGCACTGAAGTACTTCAGATATGATAAGACATAGAAATACAAGTAAACAATATTACATTCATTGAAAGTAATAACTTTAGCTAATCTATCTTTTTTCAGTTTAGACGTTGCCCTGTTTCAAATTATTGTCCACTAATAATAACCTATTGGAACCAACAGGTAGAGCTGGCCAAAGCTTGTTTTTTTTTGTGCACTGGGACTAGAACTAAAACTTGTTACGTCATTATTCTTTTTTGTTACAGTAGAGGAAATGGACACTACAGATTGTTTCGTCTTTAATATTCTAGCAGACGAATTTCAAAAGTCGATTGAGATTAAGTAAACACAAATAAACGGTGGAAAATATTAAGCCTACAGATTAAATTTACACATCTTTGGAAACAACTAAGATAGTAATCACTGTCAGAATTAAAAGCACTTTTCTTAACATTTGTTATAACTGGGGCAGAAAGAGCACTTAACAAAACCATAGATGTCTATACTCGACTCTGTTACCTGTACAAGATTATAGTCAACGAACATAAATCTTTATTTTATCCTGTTCTATATATTACATACATATGTAAGGAAAAATTTTTATCGGTAAACGTAAGTCGTTTTAATGTTTTGAAGTTTGTTTTATTCTGATGGTCATGGTGTATTGCTACGTAGCCAATGACCCTAATTACTCTATACTTTTTCTCCTTTTTCTTTTCCTTCTTTTAGTTTTTTCTACTTTTTAGATTACCTGCTGGCAACTGTTGTATCTGAGATCGAGGTGAAGTTACAGAGGGGAGCAAGGGGATATTACATCAGGCATGATGTCAGATTTTTCCTGCTCCCCTCAGTTTACCATATATAGTGTACTTTATACATAACATAGCCTTCATAAACATTCCCTAACTTAAAAGAAAATCCTGTTTAGTCTAAATATTGGTCTGACACAGGCTCTTAAATATTTGTTTGGATAATGACAATTTTATGGCCTCGTTTTCAAACGAAAATATGCATCGGTTTCTCTATGTCAAGGTTCTCAACTAATGTTAATACCATTTAAGTGGAATAATTTTACATTTAAACACAGGGCTTTAAAGCGTATATCCTTAACTACCTATTCGAATAATTTTTCTTTGCTAAACACAGTAAAATAGAAAAGTTCATCTTGTTTACTGGCGTTGTCTACAAATTACAATGAAAAACACTGCAAAGATCCCAATGTTGGATTTTTACTTTACTAAAAGAACCCTCTACATTCCTTTACCTTTTGGAAAGTTTCACAAAAAATAGTACTATTGTATCGGAGATCGACGTGACGTTACAGAGGCGAGCAGGGAGCTATTACATCAGAAAAGTACGAGCATGTCAGATGTAACAGCAACTGATAGTCTTCTTCTGCATCAAACGTCGTAGCTTTCCAGAGTCTTTTATCATCGTTGACATAACCTATTACACTGTCCCTCACTCTCTTCTTCTTCCAGGTATTGCCTTCCATTTTATCTCTCGATACTGACGGATATCAAAAGAAATCTCCTTCTATCCAATAGTATAAGATGATAACTACATACACTACATGCACTGTCATGATTTATCATAATGTAAAAAAAAGTATCTATTTTGAAATACGTACTACATGCATCACGTGGACTGTATTCCACTTAGTATAATAAAAAAACAGAGCTATACAATTCATTACAATATAGGGACGTACAAACATCTTGCAATTTGCTTCCTTTTTTATTTGTAGGAAAAGCAGGCTTCACAAGATGTGGTAACATACCCCTTGTTTCACAGAAGCTATTGAAAGAGAGAAAGAAAGAGCCAGAGAGAAGGAAAGAGAGAAAGACAGACAGACAGAAAGACAGACAGACAGACAGAAAGACAGACAGACAGAAAGACAGAGACACAGAGACACAGAGAGAGAAAGTCACACAGAGACACAGAGAGAGACAGAGAGACAGAGAGGGGGGACAGAGAGAGACACACACACAGACAGAGAAAGAGAACATTTAAATAGATCAAGAAAGGTATGGTGATAGTCCACTTATTACTTCAGTAAGGTATATACTTAAAAATGGGAAATTCAAAACACTGTTGATGACGGTGTCTTCATNTGTAGGAAAAGCAGGCTTCACAAGATGTGGTAACATACCCCTTGTTTCACAGAAGCTATTGAAAGAGAGAAAGAAAGAGCCAGAGAGAAGGAAAGACAGAAAGACAGACAGACAGAAAGACAGAGACACAGAGACGCAGAGAGAGAAAGTCACACAGAGACACAGAGAGAGACAGAGAGACAGAGAGGGGGGGACAGAGAGAGAGACACACACACAGACAGAGAAAGAGAACATTTAAATAGATCAAGAAAGGTATGGTGATAGTCCACTTATTACTTCAGTATGGTATATACTTAAAAATGGGAAATTCAAAACACTGTTGATGACGGTGTCTTCATTACCTTGTTAACTTTCGTTAATTTGTTATAATTTCATTTAATAATACTTGATTTTCATAATGATTTGTTCTAATTAACTCATTTTCATTGCGACATCTCACTTCAGTGCTTTTAGATTTCAAGCACTATCTAAAGTATTTGAAATAACCTTGGGTCAAGTAACAGGCTTCCTTATCATTTCAATAAGAAAGCTTCAACATTTCTAACTCCAGGTTTAATTAAAAGGTAGTGTCTTTTTAACTAGAGATACTAATGAAGAATACAACTACAAACAATAGACAAATAAATATATAAAGGTGATCAAACAAATTGCACCACTGGTAGAAATCACTTGGGTATTTCAAATTTATTACCAATTAATCAAGAAAAGAAGTACTGAGAGGATTTATATCAATATTTTTGTTTTAAAAACTTAGCCCTTATTGATGGTGGCTACAGCACGTATTTTGAAGTAATTAGTTGGTAGTTCAGAAACGACTAAAATGAAATCAAATGAAATTACCTTAATACTGTCATTCTTAGCGTTCTTTAGCCCATAGAAATAGGGATAATGAAAGTATTTTCTCCTCAGTCGTCCAGACATAGGATAGCCATACTATTTGTGGAATTGAATGGTTTGGCAAACCTTTGATTATATTTGTTTATCCGGTGTAAAAAAAGGATGAATGTTCACTTGTAATTAAGCCTAACCCCTAAGCTCGGCTGAATACGTCCCTCACACTGGTAGTGTGAACGTGACCAATTCTTTAAAATGGGACTCTACTATTGATGAACACCATTTTTTCTTCATTGCCGGTAGAGAAATTAATTACACTTTTTTCAATAAGGAATCAGTTACAACCAGGGATGGGGTCAGAAAATTTTAAGCAACTTGAAGAAGCTACAAGCTACTAAACATTCCCTTTTAAGTCTGATAACGAAACTGAAAGTATCGTATATCTTTGATTTCTTATACTCTCTTTTTTCTGAGTTCGTTTGTTTATGAAGCGAATATTTATAATCATACAATTATGTTGTTATATTCTTCCCTTGTACGTTTTGTCGGTATCAAAGAATATACTGATTTCATTGTCTATTACTTAAAAATTTTATTATAAATTTATTGTAAAAGAGACAAGTTTTGGTCCAAGTTTACTAATTAATTTATTAATTTTGTTGAAAACTGTAGACCTTTTACCAAGGAAAGGGGTGGGGTGGGGGTGTTGCTCTCTGTCTCTTCTCCTGTTCTTTTTGGCAACTTATAAACAACTTTATAAACAACTAAATAGCAAATTATAAGCAAATTGTAAGCAACTTTGAGAGCTGCAATATTAGATATTAGAACAATTTTTAGAGCCGAGATATCAGATATTTAAGCAACTTTGAGGGCTGGTCACAAGTGAAGATGTTTGTTTAAAATAGTGTAGTGGGAATGTGTGCTCATAAAACTAGAAGGAAGGAATAAAATTTGCAATATCAGTGGGTGCAGACATGGTAGCTCAGAAATACTCCTTTACTCGCCTTACTCCAAGGCAAATCCTTATTCTTCCTTACTCCCGGGGTGAAATATCGATAGTCAGTTATGTTCAGACTAATTGTTTACACTGACAATCTTCCTTCGGCGCAGTTTCTGACAGAGTTTTACAAACCTCGGTTGTGATAACGGCTTAGTGAAATATATTAACAATCATTTCATTGGAGGGTAACCGCTAAAATGCAAAGTCTATTTCTTTCTAACCAAAAACATGTACATCCACTTGATAGTTTGATGTGCTTTGTCTTAAACCTAATGAGAAGCACTTTGATTAACTTCACTCAGAGCAGTTGGTCCTTTCGCTTTAATTTTTTTACAGTCATAGAATAAAGGAAATTGGTAAAAGCTTGGTACCTCGACCTTGATCCTCCAGCCGCATCGCAGGAACAGGCCACAAAAGCTACTCTAGGTCTATCAGGTCTACGTCTATTCCGGTGATGAAGATCAAAGCACTGAGCGCAGCAATGAAGTACACCACATTGCAATAAATTAATGCAGAACTTAAAAAATATTTTAACTTTAAACTTCAAAAATATTTTCGAGGGCCAGGAATGTGATATATTGCTAATAGAATAAAATATTTAGAAAGGTTTATTCTATCTACTTCAAGAGATCTTGCTTCAAGTGTTAAAAGCAAAAATAACCATTATTTTTAAAAACTTTATGTTGCTTTTTACATTTCTTGTTTTCGTGAATTACTAATATACAATTAATTTTTTTCGCTCTCAAGGTAGAGCTTTTTTTGTAACTGCTTACAATAGACAGTTCAGTTTAAATGTGCTGATGTCAAATGATGTTGGAAAAGACCAAAATTAATTAAAATTTGGAAATTGTAATTAAAAATTTAGCCAAATTTTTCAAAGATTGCTGTACAAAACTGAGAAATTTGCTACTGGAATAATTACTAAATAAATATTTTTAATTAGTTTAATCAAATTTTATAAGTTGTTCCTGGCTTATTTTGTTCTCTTAAATGATCTTTGCATTAACTTGCATTGGGTACTTATTGTATTTTAGTTATATATATATATATATATATATATATATATATATATATATATATACATAAGGTAAAACACTGAAAATAGAAACTTATTTTTCATGTTTTACCTTATGTATATTGTTCTGCTATATGCATTGAGCATTTTTTGATACGAATACACAAGATAAATATTTAAATATGGTTACAAGTGTATAAAAGTGTATTTAAATATGTTTAATATAATTCGTATGTAAATATTTCTTATAAATAATTCTTATAAATAATTCTTGTAAATAATTCTTNTTACAATAGACAGTTCAGTTTAAATGTGCTGATGTCAAATGATGTTGGAAAAGACCAAAATTAATTAAAATTTGGAAATTGTAATTAAAAATTTAGCCAAATTTTTCAAAGATTGCTGTACAAAACTGAGAAATTTGCTACTGGAATAATTACTAAATAAATATTTTTAATTAGTTTAATCAAATTTTATAAGTTGTTCCTGGCTTATTTTGTTCTCTTAAATGATCTTTGCATTAACTTGCATTGGGTACTTATTGTATTTTAGTTATATATATATATATATATATATACATAAGGTAAAACACTGAAAATAGAAACTTATTTTTCATGTTTTACCTTATGTATATTGTTCTGCTATATGCATTGAGCATTTTTTGATACGAATACACAAGATAAATATTTAAATATGGTTACAAGTGTATAAAAGTGTATTTAAATATGTTTAATATAATTCGTATGTAAATATTTCTTATAAATAATTCTTATAAATAATTCTTGTAAATAATTCTTTACCACAGAATCAAATTGATCTTGATAATTGTATTACCTGTTTTAAAAAAGTCTATCTTATTATCTATTACCTTTGCCTTTAACGTAAAATTAGAGAAAAACGTATAAGTGTATGAACACAAGAAAAAATGTCGCCATGCCTTTGCTGTAAAGTAGCGGTAGACAACGTTTGCAGAACGTATGGTTCAGGTCTCTTTCTTGATACAGTCATTCTTCGACTTTATACATTTCTTGATTAAGTGACAAAGACAACTGAAGAGATCTTTAATAAAAAATAATACAGTAATCGGGAAAAATAAGAACATTTTGAATTCCAAGTAGTGTTTTTTCCCGGTGAGGCAGAAAATTAATAAGAATTATGGGAATATACAAAAATTATATAATCTCTGAAAACTAGAGTGATGGTAGAGAGGGTCAGCTAATGAACAAAAGAAAAAGTGGTTGTGAAATTCATATCATTTTATGGATAAGGTCATTGTGTTTTTCTTTTTGATGTCACCATCGAACAGTATTTTATTCCTGATCCTCTTTCAAAATCTCTGTCAGTCTTGCAACCTATGATGACAAACAAAAGACTGTCTTATCATAAGCGAACTGAAGACCTTCTCTGTACAACAAAACTGATTCCTATCACATCCACAGTTCAATCCAATGTCTACGGTCATAACAGACGCTTTTCTCAAAACATAAACAAAGCTGTTCTAGAAAAAATGATAAAACGAAGAAGAAGCAGAGGAAAGCAACAAAAACGCTTCGGAGACAATATTAGCTATTGGACTGGACGAGATCTAATTTTGATCTAAGAGCTTTATCCTGTCATGAGTCGTAAGCTTTTTCTGAACTACGTTTCAAGGGATTTTTTGCCATCGTCAGGCTACTCTGAAGATGGGAGAAGTATCTCGTGAAAAGTAGCTCAGAAAAAGCTTACGACTCATGACATGATAAAGCTCTTACATTAATGGCTTCCTCTGAGTCCATAAAGTACAGAATTTTCAAGGTGGACCAAAACTGATTTTAACACTGCTGTCAAAGACCGACCAAACTTTAATGAGCAATCTATCAAAGGTAGAAAAAACAATTAATAATATTTGTCATAACAGCTATCGACTATCTGGAAAAATTAGGACGAGATGTTAATGTGCACACCTTTAAGTTTACGTTTTTAAGGTCCAAACAAGCGCAATGGGGTAAATAAGAGGCCAAATAAGATTTTACATTCTTTTGCTGAAACAAAGGCAGAGCATGAATCTATAGTCCTCTGCTTGAAGGCCAGAGGAAGAAACGAATTTTTTTCAGGTTCAGGAGAATTTCGCAGTACTGTTTTCACAAGAGGTGGTAGCCATGATTCTGTAAATCCAAGAAATACTGGTGATTTAAAAAAAATAGATATTAAAAGGCAAATAGGGGAGAGATAAATTAAAGTATGTAGAAAATAAAGTAGTTTGGAGTCATTGAAATTACTTGTCTCGTCAAAAAAGAACACACGTGCTGTTATTTTGGTAATGCAATAAAGAGAAAGAAATGATCCATTGCATGAATTTTGTAGATGAGAAATTGACTAAAGCGAAATCTATTCATCCAATAATGGTAGATCGTTTCAATAAGGCGGGAGTAAGGAATTTGTAAACAAAAGGGTATTTAAACAAAACCTACAGCAGGGACTATTAAAATACAAAAACTGTCTTTTGTACCCAACAACATACCTTCTTACAGTACTACATTCGTTCCGGAGAACATGGTTCAAGTAAAAATCCGTTGTTATCAGTCTTTTTCATTGACATGTTAAAAGGTAAAGTGCACTTTACTTAAATATTCATGCTAGGTTCATTGTGACTGCACTGTATTTGTACTTTGTTCAGAAGGACAAGAAAACATGAGCCAGCAAATTTGTAAAAACAATAGGAATTCAAAATAGCCAAAGGTGTAGATTGATGAAACTACCACATAGATTGAAATCAATATCTGCTTTTTTGCTTTTTTATTAGAACTATTTAATTCAATGTAATTTACATATTCCTCAGAAACTAAATATGAAAATACACTGTCAATAGGAACTATTTTTAGTTAGGGATAGGTAAAAAGACGACTAATTTAGTTATGCCTCTTGTTGAATACTTATACCTTATTATTGTGACTATGGAGACAAGATAACATTTTTACATATGTTCATGGCTGCTAATACGAGTAAAAGAGAACCATCCGTTAATTCGCCAAGAAAATGGGACAGAATCAAGGGAATATGTAAAACAGTAAAACAGTGTTGGAATAGGCCTAAGCTTTTGATTACGTCCTTTGCTTTGGGATGTTAAATAATCTTTGTTAATTTATTAGACATTTCATTGTCGACGTCAATTAACATATCTGACATGCAATATTACTACTGATCTATAGTGTTTTCTATAGCAAAATTATACTTTAGGAACGAATATGACACAAATCGAATTAAAACCAGAGGCCTTTATATTGTGAATAGATGTTAAATTGTTTGAGATAAACCACAAACAGTGGAGATCATTTTTTCCTTAATAAGTAAGAGCAATTTCAAGGGGAAAACAGTCCATGATTTAATTGCTATCCAAGTCTATAAATCTCGAGAGAAATATTTTGCAGTTCTTTTCACGTGAGCGTTTGTTTACATATTTGTGAAACAATCTGCATATTCCATGCCGCAGAAGCTATTAAACTTGAGTGTTGTTGCCTATTTTCAATATAATGACTTTTGATAGAATATTAAATATAATTGGTTTCTAGAGGTCCCTTCTTTAAACCAGATATAACCAAAGTCAGTAAACAAACGAATATAATAGAGTTCTTCTGCTATCATTTACAGTGCTCGATGAAAATCCAGAGCGAATAGAGCCAAAGTCATAAACGAGGTTTTAATGTTTTCCTTTTGAAATGAGATAATAAAAGTTTTCTTGGTGTGTGATCCTTGTTTACGTCCAACACTGTATGCATTCACTGAATTATTACAAATTAGGTGCAATTTATTTTCTCTTTTTAGGGAAGTTAAGGGTGTTTTAATAACACTTGTAAACGAACTATTCTATATACTTAAACGAAATATGAACTAATTTTGAAAGAATCGTAAGTCCGCGAAAATAGTGTAAATTGGAATTACGAGGGTTCAGTGCCAGAACCCAGTATCTAGCATTTTTGACGTTTTTTACTTTTTGGTGTCAGATGATAGATACTGTTATTGTCTTTCATGTGAACAACTGCATTGAGTCCAGTAATCAATATTTACTGATTCATTGATTGGAACCGAAATCAAGTACTGAATTTTGTGTGCAGGTCACTCCAGGCAAAAAGCTTGAAAAGTTTTTCTGTAAAATTACCCAAAAACAAGATACCTGGTTCTGGCACTGAATCTTCGATTAATATCATATTGTGTGAAAGAGAAGGATACAAAGCTCGGCTTATGTAAATNTGGCACTGAATCTTCGATTAATATCATATTGTGTGAAAGAGAAGGATACAAAGCTCGGCTTATGTAAATATTTGGTCCGGTTCACATCTGACTAAAGACACTAACAGAATAGCCGAAGTCTTTTATATAGTTACTTAGTTATGTGAGAATTTATGTAGAGGCGGTAGAGCATGAATTCCTCTTCCATTAGAAAAAGGTTTCCAATGTAGAAGCCCGTGTTGTCTTGTGTTATTGAAGATTTTCAAATTAACGTATTATAGAATAAAGTGTGTATTCCATTTCGTTCAATGGAATTACCTGGAAGGTCCGAGTCAGGCGATTACACAGGAACAGACTAATCTAAGGAACATCCAAAAGGGTTCACACTGAGAAAAACAAGTTCAATATAAAACCTGATGGCTCTGATTGTGTTATTTCCTTAATGACTTGAAACAATAGAAAAGTGATATCACAGATTATTACCTTGGTGCCTTTGAATGTAAGATATCTAAATGCATAGAGCAATGTATTAATAAGTCAGATTTTCCTAGGTTTACTGTTTACTAAGACTTTTTATTGCAAAGATTTTGCTTTATCAGAGTCAAGTCATTGCATCTAGAGTTTGAAAGTACGTAAAATAAGTAACATCTGAAGCCATTGCATTATATACAAATAAAACGCTGGCAACAAATATTCAAGGAACAGCTCAGCTCAGCTTTTAAATATAGAGGAAGTGTAGAGGTAACTATATTTGCTACCAGCAAAATTATTCAACGTTTCTTTCGTATCTCTTTGTGAAAAGAAAAGAGTAATGTTGACTTTAGGCACAATGATGTAACATAACAATGCATAAAAAAAATACAAGATCCTTTCAACAGTACAAACTTGAAAATTGGATTGAATATGAATGAAAAAGCAGCGACTATCTAGAAACACAATTAAAATGTTAAACAAAAGAAAAAAACCTGAAATACTGTGTGTGAAATTTTTGGCAACATTTACTTTATTATTTTTGGATAATTACTAATACATCAGTGCTTATCAAGGTTTTATGCTGTTTCTGGACGATGAAGCATTATTTAATTAATGATGTGTTAAAGCATTATTTTATTTTTTCATGGCCGGTCGATTTTACTAAAACATAATAATTTGATAAAGAAAAACAAAGAAATTTAATTGGTTTCAAGTGACAAAAATAGGTATTGTCTGATATGTAAGATAATAAGTCACTTTGTAAGGATGGCATAGAGCCAACTTAAAACTTGCAGCCCTCAGATTTATAGCATTCTTCTTAATTGAAAAGCCATCCTTTATTTTCTAATTTAAAGGCTAGAGTTCGTTAGGGTTATTATATTTGGATATGAAATGCGTATGCTGAGTTGGTCGCTTGGAGTCACAAGAAAGGACATGATCAGAAATGGTAAGGATCAGAGGTACCATCGGGGTATGTGACATTGTAGAAAAGTTGAGAGCGACACGGCTAAGGTGGTATGTGCAAAGGAGGGGAGAGGATTATATTGCTAAACGGGTGTTGTCCATGGAGTTACCTGGCAGGAGAAAGCAGGGAAGGCCAATGAAAAGACAGAGAGACTGTGTGGGAGATGCCATAAAGGAACTTGGGTTGACTGAGCAAGATACACATGACTGACATAAATAGAAGAATTTAATTCGCTCTGGCGACTCCGGAAAATGGAGTATCCAAAAGAAAAAGAAGAAAAAGAAGAAGAAGAAGAAGAAGAAGAAGATTACATTTGGGTATAGGATCAAACAAAATGCCATACCCAATGAAATTGTTATACAAATGGAGACAAGGACACGGTTTAGAAAGTTATTCTGCCAGGAAATCATTTATAATTGTTTTAGTTTGATGACTATAACATTGCACAGACTCTACCATCGAACAAAGATAAAAAACTATGTTTTGGGAATGACCACTTCATTATGTTGGATTCAAAGTTACCTCCTGATTTCAGCCGAAAAATGTCGTTGTATAGAAAATGTGGTTATTCCTTAAGTCACGGGGAAGTAAAGCAGAGGATATTATTATAAATATTTCCATCTCAAAAATATGTTGACCAAAGAATGTCAAACATGCTCAAAACTTTCAATTGAAACCTAAAAATTATGCATTTTTATAAACTTTTACAATTTTATTAAATTTTGTAAAAAAGTAAATAAAATCAAAAACGAATATCTAATTTTTTACCCACTGAAAGAATGAATTATACAATGAATATTTAATCTAAACTCATTTTTTTTTGTTTAAAAGAAACTATTACAGGTCTATAGATGGTACATTTTTACCTTCAGTAAATGAGCCAAGATCCAGTTTAGAATTTGGTCTGACACAAACAGCCTAAATCGCTAATAGTCAGCCACATGACTGTCTGAGCATCAACGCCTGAGTCACCCTAAAATTAAAATTGACTCAGAAAAAGCAACTTTACCCCTTAAAAATAGAAATATATTTGCTCTATTTTTACCGCTCAGACGGTAAAACCTTTCCATTTGATTTAAAAGCATAACTTATAATAGGTGATCAGTTCAACTATATGATGCTCGTAGGGATTTGTATATTGTATGCTAATTACTTTTCCTATTAAGTGCTACACCTATTAACACTAAAAATTGGATAAAAGGTATTTCTGTCTCCTCGCTGTGAATCTTATTATATTGGTAAGATACAATTTTTCGGTAAAATTGTCTTGAACAAATGAGGATTAGTAAAGAAGACTCAATATATAGTCTTGTTTGTTCGTGTACAATTGGAATGAAAGGACTGTTGACAACCCAAAGCTAATAGGAAGAAAATAGATTCAGGTTCCAGAGATCCTAAAGACAAATAAACCAACCGGTTCAAATGGTTGGCCTTTGTTCATCGGTAGGTCTGACAACGGTTTCTGAATTTTTCTTAAGGCTAGGAAAAAAGCTAAAGCGAATACCACGCATGATAACCATTTCTACTTAAGAAGCAGCTTGCTAGTCAAGGAAATATAATATCTAGGGGGTTCATACATCAATCGTGGTTTATTTTAATAAAGGAAAATAGCTTTTTTCACTTCAATAAACAGTTATTGTGACACGTTGATAAAGGAAAGCAATCGCTAAAGGATAGCTAGTTCAAAGAGATTTTGGAATACTATCTACCTTTGGTGTTCAATCAAAACAGTTTAAGAGATACTGCTTGCTGTGGTTTAAAAGAACGAATTCCAAAAGGAAGAACGATTGCAATAGATCTGTTCTATAAGGTAAGGGAAATAAATAGTAGCATTATGACTCGGTTTGCTCTAAGACGCGCGAGAATATGTTTGCTGTTTCGATTGCACAAAAGATTAAGCAACATCAAAGACCTACTCTAAAGAAATTTTGCATTCCTAAGCCATTTAATCTAAATATTTGTTCTTCCAACAGCAGCTTGATAATATCTATGTCAAAAACATAGCTTAGTAAAACAATGCTATAACATGCCACTCACACAATTCATAGCATATTACTCTGGGTAGAGGTATTTGTAACAAATTCCAAAAACCAGTATATACTGGTACGGTTTAATTAGGTTTATAAATGATTCTGGAGAAACTCGTTTGTAATAATAATCACCTTATTTGATAAATTTGTTCTGTTCCTATTATTAGTAAAGTCACATAAGACAGTGTGCTGGATTTGTTAGTTTGCATATTTAAATAAAAATAGATTGTAATTCTCTGTAAATAAATGATGCTATTGAAAAATGCTAAGAGAACCATAATTTACTAAGGGTTGTATTATTAGACAAAATTCAGTTGCATTTTCTCATTTTCTTGTTATGGATTTCATTCACAGTCTATTCTGGTTGGCAAACCCTTAATATTGCCACCAGTCCTCACATGCTATCAGTTTTTTCTGTTCAGAGTGACGTATTTCAAGGGTGATGATATTTCTGACCTTCCACAGCATTCTGTAATCCCAAAATGAAAAATGATATCCCTAATCATACTCTGTCACTTTTACAGCAAAAAGCATGCCTTCATATTTTGGGTTCTTGCTTCGAACAGGCTACATTTATATTACCTTTAGAAACAAAATATATTTTCAATAAGATTTTCTTTCTTGTTTTTTTTTCGAATATCAATATTTTTACTTGACACAGATTGTGTCATTACTGTGTATCTTCATCTCCCACCTAATTTTTTTGCACTTGTGTTTATAGAAGATAGTCCTCAACGTTTTATCACTAAGCACCGTCTTTAAAAGTTTTAATGTTTTTCTCCTTTTATTTTTCCCCAACTTGTACTAAATTTGTGCCATGAAGAGCAACATGCATGTATATTAATTATCCATTTATTTATTTATTTGCTTTTTTTGAAGTTTCACACTTTTAGGTTTTCCTTTGTAGTAATGTTAGGAGGTTTTTACTTTCGGTTATTGCTATGAAATTAGAAAAAGGGTAGCACTAAAACACTAACATGCACTATCTTTAAAATGTATTGACGTTTTCGAAAATAAATATACCATGAAACAAGCAGATGACGACAATATTTTGTGACGTCATATGTGAGGGTAACAAAAAGGAAAAGAGAGGAGTGGATTGCCAAGAGAGAGACTATTAAGCTTTATACTGTCAACAGTGTATGAGATTTATGTGGTAATAAATTTCTATGAATACCAGATGCAATTACCATGATACGTTCTAATATTTCTGGAAAGCATTCAACTGCTGATAGCAAAAATTTTACTTCATTATTTTCCGAGCAAAAGCTAAATAAAAGTACTGTAGAAGTCCTGACCATATTTTTTAAAAGGTAGGAAAAAATGACATTGGTATTCATTAAGAATTTTTGATAAAATTTTGAAATTTAATCAAATTGTTAAAATATCTCTATGACATTTAAAAACACTCTGTAGTTATTAGGTGGCAATTTCAATATAACAAGTAAGACATCAGTCACCACACATTGATTATTTCTTCCAATATCACATAAGTGATCAAATTCATGGTATTTTCTTGCTTCTATTATTCTTGTGTGTGTGTGTGTGTGTGCGTGTGTGCGTGTGTGCGTGTGTGATATTGATATTGCTCTACAAACAAGTTTTATTGATTAACTTACTTTTCGTTTAGAAGATTTCTTAGTATTGTGTGACAATGTTTTTAAAGAGGTTGCTCTCATTTCCGTATAAAATGCAACTGCACCATCATTTTGTTTCGTGATCTTGAATAACAATATCGGTCATCTCGACAAACTTCAAGTACCGTAATTCTTCTAATTTAACTCGGAGGGAAATAATTAATTTTTCTGACCCGCGTTACAAAATAGAGGAAGTAAAATAGCAATTTTTGAGCAATAAAAATTCGCGGTAATGTTTAAAGAAAAATTAGTTAATCGGTATATAATAAAACAAATATTTCAATATTATTTTGAAAGCATTTTTTTCATAAAGTATTTTATACGTAAAAGCTCCATTTTCTTAAAGCGTCCTTATTCTTCTTCTGTTTTGTATTTAATTCGCTCTTTCCTTTATTGTTTGCTTAACTGTGTCCCTCCACTGCCTCTTCAACAAGGAGAAATAATTTAGAGTGGATGTTCATATCTTTAGATCCAAAAATATTGATTAACTGAGTGCGAAAAATTTATTTTTCTAATTAATTTCATAAGGTGATCTTCTGATTGTTTCAGGTCACAATTTACAACCAATGCGTCAAAAAAGGTTTGGTTCGTGGTAAATTAAAGAGAGGTAAAATGTGCAAAAATTCATATAGCATTAAAAACTAAAGGAAATGAATTACAACATTTTACTCTAAATTTGATCATTTGATTTGTACTAAAAGCTTTTATGATTAGTTATTATTATGATTATTCAACTATATATTACTTCTCTTTATCTCATTTTAACCTATATTTTTTCTGTTTTATTACAAGAAAACTAAGGATATTTTGTTGCTCATTATTTCTGACAAAATTTACTATTTAAATAATACAATATAATATACTATAAAATAATATAA
>RDPX01000002.1:7847614-7857722 GCA_003991215.1 Morbakka virulenta | reverse complement strand
CTTTTTATTCTTTAGATTATTGATTTGCGATTTGTGATCCGCCTAGTATAGATTTAACTTTCTTTTCCCAATTTCGATTTCATTTTAGCTACATCCTAACAAAATGTTAAAAAGCGATTGCAAGAAGTTGTTTATGAGGGGTTATTACCACAAATATTTCTAGGGGCTCCTACCCAAGACACCTTTCTCTTTTCAGAAGACAAAATGATCAATAAAAATACCGCTCATGTCTATTCTAAACTAATATTATATATATATATATATTATTTTTTCAATTCTTCACTTTAGTCCCACTTAAGTACCATATATATATATATATATATATATATATATATATATATATATATGGTGCTTAAGTGGGACTTAAGTGAAGAATTGAAAAACAAAATTCGGAGATGTAAGGCCTTAAGTGGGTTAAAGAATCCTAACTGGGCAATAAAACTTTTCTCATTGAAGAGCATGCGAATAAAAATGACTAACCATTGGTGGTTAAGTCTCAGACGAATTTCTTATTCATAATCTACTTCCAACCGTCAAAGGAAAACATTGGAATAAAAACTCTCTACTTTTCTAGCTGGGCTTGTGTAACACTATTCAATTGCAAAGCAGTGAGCTTGGAAAAAGCAAGTAATAATGGTTTGTTTGTTGGACTTCCTTCGAACCTATGACATAACTTTAATTGACTCGTCAAGACAGGAGAGACTGAAAATTCATTTCTGTTTGAGTTACATAGATTTGATATGTGTTTAGTAGACAAAGAGTAGCAGTGAAGAAGAAGGGAGTTATAAGTAATTTGTGTTTCGATGCTCTCCTTGATAACAGCAAAATTGTGATCTTTTCAATGATACATTGGTTTGGTTTCTTTTCGTTCTTTGCTTAACCATTGGAATACTAATATTTTAGACACCAATGAGCTTTGAATCCAATATTTAAGAATACATACTTAACGCACTTAGCAGCTAACTATGGCAGTATTAAGTCGTTGAAAGTTAACTTAAAAATAGTTTTTATCTTTTTTTAAAACCTTTTTTTATTAATGCAAATAACTATCTTCTTCTTCTTCTCCTTTCAGCCTTTTCCAACGGGTCAGGTCGGGTCGGCCACTAGGCTCAGTCTCCTCCACTTTCTCCGGTCTTTGATGTCCTCCATCGTTGCTTCAACTTTCCTCCAAATAATTTTTACGTTCCTTTAAACGGTTAAGTTAACTTATGAATTAAATCGTAGAACTAAACGTTTGTAATATACATTGTTTTGTCAAGGATAAGAACTTTCACTATTGAACTAACATGCATTTTGGTTGACTTTTTACTAAAATGAAATTTTTCAACCTTTGAAAATATTAGAAAATGTGTAAGTAAATAAAATTGGGTAACGTGTCACCAGTAAGGTGAAAATAAAGCCAACAACACTCTGTTACTTAGTACGTACACTGCTACACCCCTAGGAAACAAATTCAACCTAATTTTGTTTACAGAACATTCAAAATATGGTACCAGTAATCTCTACAGAACATCCTTACAAATTTTACGGTAAGGCTCTTAACTTTAAAACTCTCACCGTTTTTAGTATTTCCAAATAAAAATTCTCAATCATCTAAATCACCATTTGCAAATCGAGCAATACTTTAGTGGATATATTTATACTGGTAGTACAATATTTCGAGTTTCACTTAAGACAAATTGATAACATGTCAGTCTCTTTAATGTCTTCTTTGCGTGCTTGTAAGTTGCCCATAGTAACTTAAAGAATAAGAAATGTCTTTCTAGTTGGTTCAAGTATACTCTTTTCAAAGTGTTGCCCAAACCTTTTAAAAGTATGTTCTTTTAATATTTTGTAGTATAATATAGACGAATGTCTATACATAGTACATAGTAAACAAATGAAAAAGATGAAGATTGTTTGGAAGTAGCAGCTGTGAAAGCTTTTTGCATCCTTCCAATTAAAGATAACTACCTGAAGCTTTCAATAACTAATTTATATGCCAAAATAGATTTGAGCTTGTTGTTCTTGGAATCGTTGAACCATCCTCTCTAGCGTTCTTCTAATTCTCATATTAAAGTGTATGTGGACACCAACATCAGTATGAGATCATTTTTTTCTCACAGAAATAAACCCACTTAAATTGGATCGAACTCAGAATATCTGAGGTTTAAGAGAAGTCATTATTTGTGTTTACTGACTAAAACGGTTCATTGTTATTAATATTAATAAAAATACAAAATCTGTTTTTTAAAGATTTCATTCAGAGAGAATTCTATGTCTAGTGGAATCTAATTTTAGTTCTGATGTTCTAAAGAGAAAACGAGTTACATACTCATCTGATTAAATTACTTACGACAGCCGATTCTTCATTATCGAGTTAATACAATGATACTCATTCTTAGAAAATATGAAATTCTTATTAAGCGCGAGCAATTATTACCGCGCTTCTACATCTTTGTATTTTCCTTCCTCTTGTTCTTGGACGATTTATCTTTTCGTTATAGACACTTCTATGCATAAAGTACTTTATAGACACTTCTTTGTTCATTAATGCTCAGCACTTTATAGACACTTATTTGCTCAGTAATGCTCAATTTTTTTTTGTAGACACTTCTTTGCTCAGTAATGCACAGTTATTTTTACAGACACTTCTTTGCTCAATAATGTTCAGTTATTTTTAGACACTTCTTTGNATTGTTTTGTCAAGGATAAGAACTTTCACTATTGAACTAACATGCATTTTGGTTGACTTTTTACTAAAATGAAATTTTTCAACCTTTGAAAATATTAGAAAATGTGTAAGTAAATAAAATTGGGTAACGTGTCACCAGTAAGGTGAAAATAAAGCCAACAACACTCTGTTACTTAGTACGTACACTGCTACACCCCTAGGAAACAAATTCAACCTAATTTTGTTGCAAAACATTCAAAATATGGTACCAGTAATCTCTACAGAACATCCTTACAAATTTTACGGTAAGGCTCTTAACTTTAAAACTCTCACCGTTTTTAGTATTTCCAAATAAAAATTCTCAATCATCTAAATCACCATTTGCAAATCGAGCAATACTTTAGTGGATATATTTATACTGGTAGTACAATATTTCGAGTTTCACTTAAGACAAATTGATAACATGTCAGTCTCTTTAATGTCTTCTTTGCGTGCTTGTAAGTTGCCCATAGTAACTTAAAGAATAAGAAATGTCTTTCTAGTTGGTTCAAGTATACTCTTTTCAAAGTGTTGCCCAAACCTTTTAAAAGTATGTTCTTTTAATATTTTGTAGTATAATATAGACGAATGTCTATACATAGTACATAGTAAACAAATGAAAAAGATGAAGATTGTTTGGAAGTAGCAGCTGTGAAAGCTTTTTGCATCCTTCCAATTAAAGATAACTACCTGAAGCTTTCAATAACTAATTTATATGCCAAAATAGATTTGAGCTTGTTGTTCTTGGAATCGTTGAACCATCCTCTCTAGCGTTCTTCTAATTCTCATATTAAAGTGTATGTGGACACCAACATCAGTATGAGATCATTTTTTTCTCACAGAAATAAACCCACTTAAATTGGATCGAACTCAGAATATCTGAGGTTTAAGAGAAGTCATTATTTGTGTTTACTGACTAAAACGGTTCATTGTTATTAATATTAATAAAAATACAAAATCTGTTTTTTAAAGATTTCATTCAGAGAGAATTCTATGTCTAGTGGAATCTAATTTTAGTTCTGATGTTCTAAAGAGAAAACGAGTTACATACTCATCTGATTAAATTACTTACGACAGCCGATTCTTCATTATCGAGTTAATACAATGATAATCATTCTTAGAAAATATGAAATTCTTATTAAGCGCGAGCAAGTATTACCGCGCTTCTACATCTTTGTATTTTCCTTCCTCTTGTTCTTGGACGATTTATCTTTTCGTTATAGACACTTCTATGCATAAAGTACTTTACAGACACTTCTTTGTTCATTAATGCTCACCACTTTATAGACACTTATTTGCTCAGTAATGCTCAATTTTTTTTTGTAGACACTTCTTTACTCAGTAATGTTCAGTTATTTTTATAGACACTTCTTTGCTCAGTAATGCACAGTTATTTTTACAGACACTTCTTTGCTCAATAATGTTCAGTTATTTTTATTTTTAACTTGATCACATCTGCATCTCTACTAGTCTGAGTGAAATCATAGAAGTTAAAGTTGTGTTCAAATATTACAGTGATCATGCAGTAATGCAAATCCAAATTGAATTTTGATAAAAATGTTGCACACTGAGTTGATTTGCACTTCATTATATATTTCTTTCTAAAAATTGATCTTCCTTGACATATTTGCATGCAAAATTAAAATACTAGGCTCGCGCTTATAGACTGGAGATTTTTCAGTCTTGTTTATCCCCCAAAGATGCCTTGTTTAATCAAATTAATCCATGGCATTACAAAAAATTGCAATTTTACAGCGACTCACTACAATTGTCTGGACACAATTTTATCAAACTTCATATTTTCATTTTTACTTAGCTTAATGCATATTGGTCTAACGATATTTCTACCTTTTATTACACAATAAACTAATTTCTCTTGCGATTGTTACACCTATATTACCGGAGGCTTACACTTACCAAATTTGAATAATCCCGTAAGGATTACTTAAGTAACTATTGACTGACATCTAATAGTTCGTTGAGATTGTTACCATCCAATTTGTAATTTGAGAATAGAATGTTAGTAGTGATCAATAGCAGGTGTCAAAGTTTAGTACGGCTAGGAAAAGGCAGTTTCCAGGGATACTATAAAGTAGAAACTTGCGCGGATTTTGGTCAAAACCGCGAAAGTTTGTCCCGCGAAAAATTCTGGAGTCCTCGATCCGCGAAAGTTAATGTCCACGAAAAATTCCAAAACAGGTCATATCCGCAAAATTTTATGGCCATGGAAAAAACCAAAAAATTCGAAATTTGATTTTAAAAATATTTTTACTACAATAAAGCAAAAAAAATTACATGTTTAATCTACTTCGATAACTTCACGAACTTTAGCTCTTGGACGCTTTGAGGACAAAACACGTTTAACATTCTTGATATTTATTTACAGAAAATGACTTGTTGCTTTATTGCTTTACAAATATTTTGTTGTATGTATTTCCATACTTTTGAAAGATTCGTTCATTTGTTTTCATGAGAATCAATAAATATTGTTTTCCTTTTTGAGGAACAATTAGAACTAACCTTTAAATTTATTTCTGATCCGCGAAAGTTTATACAAGCGAAATATTTCAAAATTTGCTCTCCGCGAAGGTTTATGCATGCGAAAAAAACTTAAACCTCTCATCCGCGAAAGCTTATGCCCACTAAATAAAAAATTTCGCGGATGGCTTTATCAGCAAAACTTTCTATCCGCGAAAGTTTCTACGTTTAAAGTAGTTAAAATTCAAAAGTTCTGGTAAAAATAATTCGACACAAGGGTAATCTGCATAGTATGTAGTCAAGGTACAAGTGATGAAAAACTGTTTTTCTGTTTTTTCATTTTGTTTTCGGTTTTTTATGACACAGTATGAGGGAATATCTTTTTTTGGAAATGGTATAACAGATTCCAGTCATTTGTGGAAAACCGAGATCATCTTTAGCTATTGCTGTGTTTCCACATAGACGTACTGCTCTGTACAAACAGATAATAAAAATTATTAATTACACTTTTTCTCCACTACTGAAAGAGACTAATGCCTTCAGCTGCGATATTGCCGCTGGTATATTTTGGCATATTTTGGTATTTTTTCACTCTTTCTTATTTTCCTTAAACAAACAAATTTCCAAAAAACTCTGATAACTCTACTTGCTCTGGTAAGTGAAAAAAACCCTCACGTTCAAAGCATGACTAAAAAAATAGAATGGCTGACAAACTTTTGATTATATTTAGTTACGGTAATTAAAATTCCATTTGCTTAAGCCAATTTTGATTTCGCTGGCACGCATCTGTTACCAGTGTTTTAGCATCGAGGATAATCAGAAGAGGATCTTAGAAAACCCATCGTTAATTGTGATTCACTGTATAAAATAACTGGAACTTGAATCTTGTTTGAAGTACTTGACAGGTATAACAGTCCTATCGTGCTATCTTGATACTGAACCAAAAGTTACCTTATCAAAGAAAACGTGAATCAGGTTCCGTTTTTCTTCTGTCAATCTCATTTGCGAACATTTTATATGCCGGCCGGAACACCTGCACTTAAATTTGTGAAAACAGTTCTTTAATTTGTAACAGACAAGAAATCGTTTCTAGAAAATTTGAGAATTTTTGTTACCTTTTACATATATTTATCCTGATAACTTGGTCCAGGCGAGTGTTAATAAAAAAATTATTTGACGGAAAGGAATTTAGTTTTGTGTTTTTAAGATCAGTCCCAAAAAATGCCTATGTTATCTGTCTGAAAATGTAGAAAATTAAGTTGAATTAAAATAGAAAATGTCATGTCTTTCTTTCACTGTGTTGACGAAGGTTTGGTTCTATGCATATTAAATATGTTGAAATCTAGGCTTTTATATTTTCTTGTAACTGCAAGCTTCAAATTCATTTTTAATAAATTTTACTTAAGATTTCCACCAATCTAAATAAGGTTTTTTAGAAGTAGTCTTAAATCTTTTACCAGTGCGTGACAATTGAAGGGATAGGGTTGTCGTGTTTGCATACGAAGGGCACTCGTTACTTATCTTTTGTAAAATCGTAAAGTTTTAGCTTGTCAGCAGATAAACATTAGAGATGATTTTAATCACTACACAACAATAACCAAAATGAATATGTCACTCAATTATGATGGAATTATTTTAATTAAAGAATATTTTCAGGTGCCATGCGCAACTTTCTCTTTACAAATAACCTTTCATGTCACTTTTTGGGCGCCAATTTTGAACTATCATTATTAAGATTATAATTATATTAAAATGCGTATATCAGAATATTTGAAGAGACAGACAGATTAGATTAGATATGTGATATAATAGTAATAAGATAAGATTATTAGGAAACTGTAAAACTAATCATACGAAGGCGTAGAAATAGGTAAAAGCTGACCTTAAATAATAAGAAGCTATACTTTGCTATTAGCCTTGATGAAAATTTGATCGGGAAGCTCTACCACTCAAACAATGCAAATTTAAACAAGATGATTAATTTCATTTACAGGCTAAAGCCTGGGTAGGGTTCTTTGGCAAGGTTTCCGTCAACTATGTGTTGTCTCTAAACTAGCATCAGATATTACTTCAACAAGTAAATATATATGAAAAATCTCTTTTTTAGTTGTAATTTTAAAGACAACATTGTGTCCCTAGAAGGGTCGGAATATCAATTTATCGAAATGCTATTATTACAATGTGTAGCTCTTTTATCTCATTGGCATTACTGTAAGGAACAAAACTCCCTTAAAAAAGGTATCGTGACCAAGACCGAACACCCTTTGTCTTGTCTAGGATAGGATTAATGTTACTTGACTGTTGCTGGCACATTTAAATTTCCTTCGATGTCATATACACTGCATTTTAAGCTCTCATTGTTATTATTTGAATTCAAAAATGTTTTTAGACAACTGTTTTTCGACAACTGTTAACTTCTTGAAAATTCTATGGTTAATAAACAAAATTCAGTGTCTTTATCTTAATAGCTTTTGCTCCAAAAAGTTTTTCTTTAATAACCTTTAATGACAAAGAAGTCCAAAAAACGAAAATAATTTTTTATGAATATTTGTCATAATTGCTTCAAGAGTAGAGTTGAAAGTGAAAAAGTTTTGAGGTTACTTTTCAAAGTGAATTAATTTCCTGATCTGGTAGGCATCAAATTGTGTAGTGGCTAAGAATAAATTTCAATAAAGTTGATCCCAGTAAATAACATATTCTCATCTTCTCTCATCCCACACACGAACTGCAAACATGATTTTAAAATGTAAATTAGCTGGAACCAAAAAAATTTTACAGGTTTTATTTGCAAACCTCTGCCTGTACCTGATTGTGTGCGTATTGTATTTTGTTCTCTACAGCTATACATTCTATAGGTTTTGGATCAAGTAATAGCTTTTTAACAAGGTACACCTTATTACTATGGATTGTTTATATCCAATATTGAAAGAAATACCACAAATCTCACGCGACTCTTAAACATGAGGTGTATTATTGACAAGACTAGTCAATAAAAATAACCACTGGTCTCGGAAAGGAAAGTGATATCAAAACATAATAAAAATGTTCTGCTCAGGAGACAAGATGTGTTTTTCAGTTTATAAGAAGCTAATAGATTAATATTTACGAAATTTCACACATATTACTGAAATATCAGTGAAGAATTTGTACAGTAACGGCCGAGTGGTTAAAACAACAGATTACATTATAAGACATTCGAAATTCGAACCCCGACCACATCCCTGGAAACACTTTGTCCTATTTCTTTGTCCGCTAGAAGTGGCAAAATGTGACCAAGTTTTCGGGAATGGAACTGAGAGAGGGGAAAAAATCAATAAATTAAAAAGATTGAAAAGTACAAAGATAAAAAAAGTAACCTTCTGTATTAAAGTAGCTTCAAGCCTTGCTTAAGGACTGAAGCTAAATAAATTTTTTAAAAATTTGATGACTAAGTATTAATTAAATCAATAAAATATGAATATCAGCAAAAGGGGTGATAGGAATCACTATGATGATCACTAGTTATCTTGCCAGGTATCAAGGCTGGAAAACGTTTTGAGTAATTTCTCCTAATTTGTACTGTGAAACCTGAGAAAAATTTGTTATGGTTTTTGACAAAGCTCTTTAAGTTTGGTAGAGTAAAATTCTGTTTTAGTTTATCCTAAAACGAGACTTCCTGTAAAAAGACAGGTGTCAATTTCATCATAGAAAAAAATTATTTTACTTTCAGATTTGGAAGATGTTTCACTTAGAATATTATTGTTACTCTAGCATAAGTTTTATTTGAGGGCTTCCTTTTAAAGTACAATTTGATGTAAGTGTAAGAAAATTTTCTTGTAGTCTTCTTGGCGAAGTTAGGTAGCATTTCTCAATAGACGAAATACTACAGCTGTATTTCAAAAAAAACTATTGTAAGGAAAAAATTGTGTTCTATAGCACTCCCTTCTTGCTGACATGGTATCATTATTTACAGTAATTTACAGCCCCAATATTGTTGAGGAACATAGTCTAGCATCAATTACCAAAGAATTTTAACATGTTTGTGGCATCATGACAAAGACTTCAATTTTAGCTTTCAGTATATAAGTCAACCGAATCAACCTTTGCTAACGTCTGGGGATATATGAATTAACAAAGTTATTTGGTGCTACAGCTGTAACTGGTACCATATTGCATAGAAATAATTCTAAACTTCAGTAGCAATATTGACAAAATTAACAATGTTAGTTCAATCTATTACCCTGCGTAACAACATTTTTGTTCCAGCTTTCTAAGTGTTATTTCCTGATTCTCCAGGCTAGAAAACACAAGAAAATCTTGATTGTTTACTAAAAATATCGTCTTTCAAAAAAATTATCACGATATTTTTCAGATTTTTAAAAAAAACAATTAAAAAAAATTTTCAATTTTCCATATATATATATATATATATATTTATTTATTTATAGATTTTCCATTCCTTTTCTTGGAATTCTAAGGATATGTTTATAAATTTATTGAAACCGCGATATGCAGCAATTTACGCAGAAACAATGTGAAGCATATTTTGTAAAAAATAACTTACATAGGAATCTTTTTTAAGACGACTGTACAGGGTCAGCCTTTTAGAATGATAGAAAAAGTAAGCTGCATTGCTTATTGTTGAAGTAAAAAAGTGCATAAAATTTTCAAGGAAATGTAGAAAATCCCTTTAGAGGTGAGAAAGGTAACAAAAGCGTTTATCTAACAAATGTTTCTATATAAAATTCAAATAAATATTTAGTAGGTTGAGATAATAAAGTGTAAAACCTGCAAGAAATTCCTAAAACCAAGTATTATTCCTTTTTATTCTTTTCTGCACGTACTATACTCCACAATTCAGATTTTTATTTACTTTATTTTTAGCAATTTTGAGATTTACTAGTCATACAATAATTAACCTGTGTATTCACCCTATATATATATATATATATATATATA
>RDPX01000002.1:7806666-7840575 GCA_003991215.1 Morbakka virulenta | reverse complement strand
GATAGATAGATAGATAGATAGATAGATAGATAGATAGATAGATAGATAGATAGATAGATATGAAGGAAAAGGTACATACATATCAAAGAAGTGGAAATATATAAGTTAACAAAGACAATAACTTGGTTTCTGATACTCAGATTACACACAAACCACAATATATTAAAACATTTTGCCTCTGACCATCAATTCAGTAACAGAAAAAACATGTAAAAAAAATTCTTAATTTCAATGCTAACCCTAGGAATATCAAGAAGTAATCGGAACGGATTGTTGGTGTCTCTCAGAAATGCCCACAAAAATAAACATTATATCTCCCACGAATACTGTCTCTGGACACTTGTGCAAACTTTGTTTTGCATTCGTTATTATAATATTACGTTATAGTATTAAGATATCGTACGTTCGTCCCTCCCAATATTTAGTTTTTATTTCTGGATGACTTTTACCCTTTCATTGTACCCTTGCTATCTCATTTCGAATTTTCAAAAATTCTGATTTTTAAAGTCTGTCTCCTTGACTTTATCAATGACAGCAGTTGACAGGATGTGGGCAGTCATTCGGATTACTGAAAACAACGGAAGAAACTCAATTGCATCGATGTAGGCCTAAGATTAGGATCGTATGTCGATTATAGACTTTCTGTGGCTTCTTTGTACCTTGAGGATTTGTTATTGATTTCATCACTTGGTGAAGCGTGTGCCAGAGTTCATACCCAGTCTCGTATATATTGACAGCCTCTTTCTGTAACAGATTAAATTCAGGTTTAGATTTAAAACGAAAACAACAAAGATCGAAGAGAAGTGATTTTTCTTCCTCTTAAAATTATTGATCTGTCTGGAAATACTAAATCTAGTTGCTTTGCTGGGTCAGTAAACAAGTTTATTTAGGCAATTTTCGGTTTAAAAAAACACAAATGACGGGACAAAATGTAAACTGAATGGATCCTTTGAAAAGCTTTATTTCTATTTCAGCATGCCTATGCTACTTAGTAATGATGGGCAGGAAAGTATTAAGGGGAACTAGCTCCCAAAATCCTATGTATAAATGAAGGGGAGGGCGAGGTAGGAACAGATACTGCAATATTATTGATTTCTTCCTTGGCATTGTAAACATAAGTCTGTTCAATTCCATGCATATATTTCACATCTTTCTTTGACAGAACAGTAGTCTAGACTTAAATTGAAATTTTATCTTCTTAATATTTTCAAGCAATTCTTTTCGCTTTCTCCAGTAGTTGCCCCCCCCCCTATGTTTTTATTAAAAGTTGACGATTTTAGGGTTTAAATTTATCTCCCACGTCTTGTATACTTCTCTGTAAGATAATAAAGCACATGACCACAATTTTGTTATTCTGATGAAACTATAAAAGCGCTTTCGATACTTCAGAAACACTTGGTATCGCATACCTGCTTGCAAGTCAAATCACTGATTAAAGAAATATTGTCAAATTTAGATTTTTTTCGGAGAATGTTTGTTGCAAATGAGCTTATATGGCAATTAAAAGGCAGCATTATAGACTAAAACTTTAGTATTCGGTTCCAGTGATTGCTTTAAAGGTCTGTGATGAAGAAAAAATATGTTTACATTTATATCGTGGATTCGATGATCTGTAGCAGATAGGAAGCCCATTTTAGCAGACTCAGAAAGTACTCTTAATATTTACATTGCTCATATTTTTATGTAACATACCTATTAAATTCATGATTTACATAAAGGATTGTTTTGGATAGAGGTCTTGTTCTGTGCAAGCCATTTGCATGATTCTCAAACTATTGAAATCGTTGAAGTGATTGCTCACGTTACATTGATTGGCAACAAAACACCACATGACGAGAATTCCGACTGTTTAGAGTAATTACCGGCTTCTTTGTCATTTTTGGTTTAAACACCAGTTAGTTTTAACTTTAAAATTAAAACGTTCATGAATACACTTAATAAAAGCATAAGGGTTTTCATAGAGTATAAGAGCCGACATTGCTCTTAGAGCAGACATCGGGTATCTCACGCACAAATCTAATTCCTCAAAAATTCACTTTTGCCCAAATTACAGTATTTATGGGAACGTAACACGTCTGAAACAAAGTGACAATCAGTTGTTATTTGCCGAATAAGTAAGAAGTTTTGTTTTTAATCTTTATAACTTGTCAATGTCAGTATTTTGTATGGCAGAATTAATATGATAGTATACAAGTATGAGAAAATAAGGAAAGCGTATTCGACTGAAAATGTAAACAGCTTTGCTAAAACTTTTTTTATGAGCTACTACTGTAAGAGCCTATAACCAATGGTGTGTTAGGGTTTCAAATGATATTCAGTTGTTTTGCTGGATTTGCAAATATTATTTAAGATATTAGAAAAAAAGAAAGAAAGAGACCATTTTTATCAGGTGAGAAATTTTTATTTCTTAACAGTGTCTCATATGTTACCTGAGGTTTATAATTTTTGACCGTTAAAAACAGGAGAAAAACAGCTACAGTTCTGAAATGTCATCTTTTTACCCAATAGGCTTATGTCAATATTATGGCAATGGTTACCTTGATTCTTTTTGAATTTCTGGCAATTAAAAAGTGCCTTTAAAAATTAAGATGATCTCCATCCCTGCAAGTGACAGAATTCACATCTGCAACCAGGCAATTACCAAGAAACCAGCGAACTTTCTTATTTTCACAAATTTAGAAAGAAATAAGATACAAAATAAAAACAAATTGAATAACAATTAGAGACATCACTTTAGCTGGCATCACAGGAAAAAAATTGTTTTAAGAAATACGAAAGGAAAACGTTTTGGCTTGAATCGAAATTCTCATTCACTTTTACCAATCTCACACTTGCTTAAGTTCTTTATATAATACCATTTTTGAGTGTTAAAGACTTGTGCCATTTTAGACAACACGAAAAACAAACTTTTGAAACTTCTTTTCAATTCAGGACCTTCACACTGCAAAACAACAAGAAGACGGTATTATGCAATATTACAAAATAAGAACAATTTAAAATCACCATTATGGCATTAGTTTTAGAGAAAGTCATAATTAACTCGAGATATCTTCAGAAAATATCTCAATTTTCATTAGTGGGAAAATGCTTAAAAAAACCCAAGGAAGTCCTGACACTCTTTAAATAAAGGTGATACAGGGACATTCCACTATTCTGATCCAAATACAACCCAACTATTAAGCTTCGACGTAAAAAGTATAGTACCTATACTTTTTACATCACGTAGGTCTTTCACAGGATCGTAGCTATGTAAATTCTCCTTAGTATAATTTTATAGCCGGTCGTGAATTTTAGTCTAGATATCAAATGTTCAAATCATGTAAGAATTATAGGATGAGAACTGAAATTAAATATGATTAATTACCACCAAAATCGGATTATGACACCTATATTTCTTTACCAGCAATCTCCTCGTTTTAACAGCAACAATTTCAGTGAGTTTAATCTGTGTACAGAAATCAACATACGAGAATTGTCTTTCAGTCTATTCTTCTGGTACCTTTGAAAATAAGAAGTTATTGATTGTTGGTATTTCTGTTCAAAGTCAACAAATGACTATTCAGCCGCCTAAATATTTTTCACTCTAAAATGTAACAATTTTTACTGTGAAAGTGAGATTTATTTATGTATAATTAGTGGAATTGGACTGTTTTCTCTCTCTCCTAGTTTACCTTTTAATTGTAAATCTTGTGGTTTTTCTTTAGTTTAAACTTGTTGAATCTCCCTGAAATAATTATATCTCTAGCTTTGAACATGAGTAAAATTCTCAATTACAGAGTCAAAAAACAGAGAAGAGTATAATGGGTTTTGTAAAATTCAATATGTCCGAAACACAACCTTGCTATTAAAATAGAATGAAAATTTAAGTACAAGTCTGAGTTGAATAACTGTGAATCTTGAAACTTTGTATCAGTAGTCAGATTTGACCATCTAAATTTGAGATACGACAGTGACATTTAAATGAGAAGAAAGGAGTATTTAAAATCTCATCACCTACAGCCCACCTACGTTATGTGGTTAAATGTAATGTATTTGTGCTGGTTTCTGTTGATTATGAAATATGCTTCATAATTTAACAGAAACATTACTTCTTAAGACAAAATAATAAGAGGAATTATCTTTAGGGCTACTAGCCAGAGTACATTAAGATATAGTGTGATATTGTGCTTTTTTGCTATTAAGTAAAACAGTTTAAATTAAAAACTTAATTATTTATGATTAAATGACGTTCAGTGGTATAGAAGGACATCAGTAAATCAATTTCTTTTAATTCATTTCTGTGATTTAACAGAAAATGATACGTAGTTAACACGTGGGTTGTCGTCAAAAGGCAGTGGTAGTTAGCCGCCTTTGTGTCTCCGGAAGGATTTATTTTCCACAGAATAAACAACAAATGGTGTGATCATTATTAATTATGTCGTTTTGTGTTTAAATTGAAAAAGCTTTTGTGTATACATTAATATACATATATATACACNGCTTTTTTGCTATTAAGTAAAACAGTTTAAATTAAAAACTTAATTATTTATGATTAAATGACGTTCAGTGGTATAGAAGGACATCAGTAAATCAATTTCTTTTAATTCATTTCTGTGATTTAACAGAAAATGATACGTAGTTAACACGTGGGTTGTCGTCAAAAGGCAGTGGTAGTTAGCCGCCTTTGTGTCTCCGGAAGGATTTATTTTCCACAGAATAAACAACAAATGGTGTGATCATTATTAATTATGTCGTTTTGTGTTTAAATTGAAAAAGCTTTTGTGTATACATTAATATACATATATATACACACACAAATATATATATATGTATATATATATATATATATATAGTATTAGGAGTAAACTCCAAACAGCCAGATGTTAAGGCTTCTATTTGACAAATAATAACATAAAAAAACCCCAAAAAACCCCAAAAACAAAACAACAAACAAACAAACACACTTTACACGACTCGAGACGCAATATATAAACAAAGCCATAGAAGAAGTGTTTCAGAAATTTAGATAAGAGACAGACATAAGATAGACCATGTTGGTAACAGAGGTCCCGGGCTTTTGACCGGCAGTGGCTATATATATATATATATATATATATATTGTAAATGAAAGCTAAAATACAAGTAACAGCCATGTTAAACAGTGGAATATAAACAGAGTTTGTCTAAATCACATGTACAACCAGGAAGAATTTTTGTACCTCTAAGTTCTAAGTGCCTTTTGTACCTCTAAGTGTACCTAAAAATTCAGAAATATGCCAGTGCAGAAAAATCTACTGAAAAACTCAAAGGAAGATACTAATTACACCAGAAAAACTATTTTCTGAAGTTTATGAAAATCAAAATCAAAAGCACCTCTTATTTACAACTATTAGTGCTTACATCTGACTTCTCTGTTATCTTGGAAAAGCAGTTTTGATAAATAGATTTTTTTTCTTTTGACTATATTTTGAGAGAAGTTCGGATAATCGATAAACAGAACACTATGCAACCATAGACTTGTGGATTTCATTTTGTAATTTAACTTGCCATGCTTCAGATTTCGAGAGCAGCCTTGAGCAATAAATTGAGAGTTATCTTTCAAAATGAATCATATACAGCTATATGAGAAGTGGACCACCATCATCGTTTCTTGATAGCCCTTTATCATTAGGATGTGGTTAGCGTTCTTTGTCGTATTCATGTTCTACCATCTTCTTTAAATTCTACAATTATAACCATTCCAATACTGCATCTGAAGGTCATACTAGTATACAAAATTTCTAGTGGGAAAAAAACTACCCTGTTTTTGTGTTTCCTACTTTAAGTATTACTAATATTTATCCAAAGTACCAGGAAAGATATTTTTTTTACAGTTATTTAAACTTAAAGGCTTCGGTCAATTAAGATTACCTTTTGACGCTCCAAAACCAGATATGTCAAATAGGCCGGTTACTGTCGCAACAAGCTTGTACTTAATCTAACGTAAGCTTACAGCTTTGATTTAATATCCTTGACCACTTTATCATCACTATGACGCAAGAAGAGAAAAGGACACCGAGGTAGATTAAGCCAATATTCTAAAGTGTTACAGTAATGCTGTTCTTGGCACTAATTTTGATTACAATTCCTACAAAATTTATAGTGTGTTTTCTTTTGTAAAATATCTCAAGTATCCCATGGTGTATAAATACAGCAAATGAGACCAGGTTAACTTAGATTGAACGGTTTTTATTGGCTTTGTTCAAGCCAACTGGGAGGTATTTTAAAGGATTTTTCTTTTCGCACTCTTTCATTTACAAAATTCCAACCTAGATATTTATCTTCTGATTTGGTATTTGAACAGATAAAAAAAATACAATTGTGCAATTTAAGTAAAAAATGGAAAAGTATACATTTTGATAATAACTTCAGAAATGAATCTTCAATCCAAAATTTTATTAACTATTGCAATCAATGCATTTTTCTGCCAATAAACCAACTTTATAACGATACCTTTCTAACACATTTCCTGAAACGTATTGTTTAGCCCAAAAATATCAGACCAGATGAAAATCACCACCATTCAAATTACTTATTAATATAAAACTAGTTCCAACTCCTAACGAATATAGAAATAACAAGTAATCAAGCGACTAGGACAGGAACTTCTTACTGTTTAAGTCTGAATTCGAGCTGATATTTTATTATATTTCGTAATACTGTACCAGCAGATATAAGAGTATTTAAAAAAGCGATATCATTAATGAATTACAAAAAGAAGACTGCTCAATGATTTATAAGGAATTTTATGTATGAAACTAAAGTGATTTTAGAGAATGCTTCGAAAGAATTGCCGAAAAGTACAAAGAATTGATAATGCAAGATCTTGATTATTTGGAGAACTTTTGCTAAAAAACTAACGTTAATGTAAAAGATATTTGCCTTAGGTATATACAAATAAATATATTAAATTTTAAGCAGTTATTATTAAAACTGTTATTTTTAAAATTAAGAAGATTTTTAAAGGTAAGGAAAATTACAGAGAAAGCAAGAGAAGCAAGGTTAAGATGGCATGGACATGTAATGAGAAGAGAAAATGACAATATTCTGAAGGCAGTATGGCAGGCACCAGTGACAGGAAGGAGTAGAGGACGACAAAAGCTCAGACTGAGGGACGTCATAGAACGAGACATAAAAGAAGTGGGAGCGAGACAAGGAGTTTGGGAAGACCTAGTCAAGTGGAGAAAAAGGTGTCCGACCCGACGGATGAAGGCCGAAGAAGAAGATTATTAAAATTATGGTCTTTAACGACCTGCAACTATTCATGAAAATCTAAAAAAATTTATCTATGTAAATAGGATATTTAATCCCTCCTCACACATGGTCTTCTAATTCCCCCTTTCCACCTTTCTCTTTTCAGAGGTTTTTGTCAAAACGCTAAAAGACTACGACATCACATATCCTAATTTACTTTCTCGCGACGAAGAAGCTTTAGACAAATTGAAAGATTTTCAACATGGAAGGAGAAAGAAACGATCAACAACAGAGAATTTAGATATATTTTATGCCAAAAACATCACTTATAGAATCAAACTCTTTAATGAGTATTTCACAATGAACCTTAAAAAGCAAATGAATTTACTATCACCAGGATTTGTTATTGAAAGCTCTGGTGGTATAATCAAACCGCAAAAATCATTATGTGAATATCAAGGCAAATTTATTGGTCAGAGAAATTCAATAGTGGCAATAAGCAGCTGTGAGGGTCTGGTAAGTATTCATAGTAAAAATGCATCTTTCTTTTTGGTTTCTTTGTCTTTTCTTTTGTTGTTTTTATCAGCCAGATCAGCAACTTCTCCTTTATGATTAAAATGCCCAACAAAATGTTAAAAATTAGAAGGAGTTTCAATCACGAAAAAAAATTTTGGTATTTTAAATTATCAGATCTACTGGAAATGAAAGCACAAAATGATATTGTTTCATTGGCTATTTGATATTAGACCTATTTGTATTTTTAATTCACATTCACGGCATTCAAAATAAGAATAGAACAAGCTGAGACTACTTTATATAGTTCTTATATTTTGAAGTATTTTTGAAGAAGAAATATAGCTTATCTTTTGAGTTAAGAAGTATATCCTAATTTTTTCGGGATTGCAGAGTTATTATTGTAGAAATTTGAAATAAATATTATCCATACTTTTAAATGTTTAACCAGAAGCTTTCGATTATATTTCCAAACCCTGTTAAAGCAATTATGGTAATTTGAAGCGAATCATATAGATGGGAAAGAAGATTTTTTTGAATTTTCTAATTACAAATCTGTAAAAAAGCTCTGCCAATTTACTCAAAATTTTGATGTATACTTGAGAGACTAAACTAAGAACAATACGAAATATTCTTATGTACCAACAAAACTTTATTCGTTTTTATAATTCAAAAAATGTGGTTATATGATACTGTAATAATATTCATCATCGTCATTGTTATCATTATTAAACTGAAATAAAACTTTCTTTCGCATGCTTTTCATATAGATATATTAATATTATATTTTATTATATATTATTAATATTACTATTGATAATAATATTATTACTCTTGTCAATATATTTTATGATAACATAAGATATACAGTAAGATTTATACACTCTGCAAATAAAATAATTGGAAAAGATGTTATTTCATACTGTATATATAGACATACTGACAACCAAAATTACTATAATAAGATACTACGAGGTTAAGGCTTTCAAGGTCGCACCCGGTAATCCCAACAAAAACACTCTATCAGGTAACCTCTGAGAACCAAATAATAAATAAGACCAATATTTCTTTCCTTCGTGGGCCACTTGATCAAAGTTTGAAGTCAAAGTTAAGGCTGAGACCGATTAAGTAGGGTTTGAACTAATATAAATATCCACATGAAGGCAGAGAAAGTACATGTCAAGGACATTATTGTCAAGCCAATTACAGATTTCTTCATCAACTCTTGTGGTTACTATCACGGGACATGTAAGAAAATGTTGAGGGGTTTGTACATTGCCACAATCATAGTATGGGTTATTGCTAAAATCTTAAGCATGAAGAAGGCGTATCGGTCAAAGTCCGAGCGGAGCCGATTGAGTTGGACCCAGTTTGAACTAAAAGCTTCTTTAGTAAACACGACTCATAAATATGTCAATGCTTATTGTATATAGTTCATTTGCTTATGTGCTTCACCTATTTTTTCATCTCATTGATGTAGAATGGTTTTTTGAAGACAGAAAATGGAACAGAATATATTATTGAACCAGTTCGAGGCTATTCTAGTAAAAACGAAACCACATATCCCCATTTGGTATATAGAATGCAGCATCTGTCCATTAATGCCAACATTTCACAAGCTAGAGTCAAAGGTGAACCTGCCTGTGGCGTGTCAGGTAAATATTGGATTTATTATTACCTATTAATTTTACAAGAATGCTAAAGCATCTCGGAGAAAAAAACATTTCTTCTTGTCTTGATTTCTTAATAATTTATCGATAAGCTGTCTAACAAGTTAACAAACATTAGCAAGACATAATATCCCAAAGCAATATGATAACTTGTTAATGAATTGAATACCAGCACTCCCAAATCCATGTACCAACAGATTTATTTAGACGTATTAAAGGCATAAATCATATTTTAGTGAAACATAAGTTGGGACCACAAATGACAATGTTGTCAAAACAGAACTATACACTTGACAAATAACTGGGAGAGATAGTACAGTGGAAAGCACAGTGAAGATAAATTGCCACAGGTTTTCATCATATCACAAATCAGATCAATTTTAATCTTCTCACAGTTTTTTTTTACTTATTCCACTAATATCCATGTCGTTCAGAGGCTCTTCTAAAACTTTTTGAAAGATGAAGATTTAAAGATTCATAAGTTACTTCATTAAGTAAATAGTACCAAGCTTTTTAAGGCCTCAGTTGGATTCCCCAAATACGTCTGGAATAGAACAGATCAGTATTTATAGTTTTCTTGATTACATGCAATTTTTGTTCCGTTTCACAGTCCTGATTATACACTTAAAAGCTTTGTACTTTCTTAAGGAAAGTCAAGTAAGCTAAAATTTTACAATAATTTTTTGTTCTTCATTCCCTACTGTAATTAATGACAGCTCATTTATCAAATGCTGCCTTCTTTGATTTCTATTTTTCCATTCACAAAACTCCCTTGTTAAGTTTTTAATAAACACTTCTGTACGCACTACCATTTGTATTAAGTAAACACACAAAGATTAAACCTACATGTCAAATTATTTAAAAGTAGGACACTTACGTGAATACATTTCTTATGCTCATTCAAAATACGCAGGTAACTGTTGACCTATTTCTGATCCATTCTTTGACGTAGTTGCCCACAAGAATGCACTTTTCTATTAAACATTTAGCAAAACAAATGTTTGTTTCCTAATTACCAAATTAAGTTATTCTATGAATTAAAATTTAAACAAATATTTTGATACTTAATGGGCATCTTAAGAAATTAGTTAACTGAGTTACCAAAATCATATTTTAAATTTAATTTGTTTCAATATTAATTAGTAGTTAATTACCCAGAATGCCATATACTTTAATTGTGTCGTCGTTCCGCATATGGAGGCACCTATCATCACTCAAGCGGTCTCGGAAGCTTACCTTTCCAGATATCATATGCAAGGACACCGCCATCGCCAAGGAAAACCTTCTACCAGCTATGACTCATCGTGTATACTGGAAAGTTGTAGTGAATTCTATCTCGGCTGAGGCTGCAACATGATGATGATGATGATAATAATGATGATGGTACTTTAATTGCTTTAATCGTGATGAACCTTAAAAGCTAAAATTAGAAGTTACAAAAGTAAAAATTACATTAAGAGTAATGGTTCAGGTCATGTAATGCTTTTTCAATAGATGTAATCGAGAATTTACATATACGTTTTAGGCAAAGTCAGCTTCATGAGAGGTCATTTTCTGTGGACACATTCTCCATCATTAAACCATACACACTCCCACATGATGTTGCCAATAATAATAGCAATAATAATAGAAATAATATTAATGATAATAATAATAATAACTACTTTTAAATTCTTCTTATTTTTCAATTATCATATACAATGCCAGAGCCTCTTAGAAACTGGTAGTTTCAATTGACTGGCCTGATTTAAAAAGTTAAGTATTCCTTACAACTATATTGATTTCTATTGACTCATCGATTCGTTTAACTACGTATTAATTTCTCGGAATCTGAAGTTGTAGGAATTTGTAGGAATGAAAGAATATAAAGTAGGTCATGACACCATTGACAAAGGAATCAATGGGGAAATATGTAAAAAGAAAGGCATTGCTGATACAAAATAGTCCCGAACATCAAGCAAAACGGTATTTAACGATAAAGGGTACAGTATCAGGTGGTATTTTACTGTCCATAAAGATTATATGAGTAAAGAAAGGCGTCCATTTATTATCATTGAGGTATAAAGAATACAGTCTGTAGTATTTGTGACCCCTGTGGCGCAAGGACAGACGTCATTGAATGATGAAAAATAGGAAAATAGGAAAGACATTGTGGACCGTGAAATAATTCAAATAGTGCTAGGAAGTTTGTTATGAGCCACGCAATCAATAAAGTCCTTATAGAATTGGTGTAGAAGGGCATTAACAGAGGTAAATGAGGCCTGCAATATTTACATAGCAATAATTCTATGCAACGTACTCAGCATTTTAGGAGTTCTGTTGACACCAAACTTCAACCATAATAGGTATTTAATGCCTATTATTTTATGCCTATCATGCCTATTATGTCTATTATGCTTATTATGCCTATGATGCCTATGATGCCTATTAAGTCTATTATGTCTTTAATGCCTATTATGCCTATTATTTTATGCCTATTATGCCTGGTGATAGCGTCATCAAGATTGTACATCAGTACTTAATTTAAGTACTGATGTGCAACCTTGATGACACTATCACTACTACTAGTACTAGTACTAGTACTACTACTACTACTACTACTAGTATTACTAATATTACTACTATTACTACTACTTTTACTTCTACTAATAATACTACTACCACTACCACTACTGCCACTGCCTCTAATACGAATAACACTTATAATAATAATGATGTTCTGTACCTTTAATATTTACAGGGGGGAAATTCAAATAAAATATTGACGATAAAGACCATCCCAATACTACTACTAATAATAATAATAGCATGAATAATAACAATAATAATAGTAATACTACTACTACTACTAATAATAATAATAACATTAACTCCTACATATAAAATTTATCATTCATTAAAGAGAAAGCCTTTGACTGCTGATATCAAACGTTTCCTATTTGATGAATAAACATTCTTATTCATGACAAAACCCAAGAGAAATTTCCATGCACAAAATTATTGTTTGATTATTTAATCAATCAATGATTCTTAAACCTTTAAAACTTCTTTAGAAAATTGGTTATGCAAGGAAACTTTATTGGTCTGCAATGAATTAGAATAAGATTTGGTTAAGTCCGATAGAAAGTAGGATTATGATAATATTTGCCGATTTATTACTAGCCCCAACACATTTAAACCCGTCAATTTATATCTTTGTTTTTATTAAATTTGAAACAAGCAGCATAACTAGTTTATTTTGGAGCCAACAATTCTAAAAAATATAGTAAAGAAAGAAGTACTTTTTGAATAAAAACACGTTCTGTTTGTTTTTTACGTCGTAAAAGAAGCGTGATTCATTTCAGTGGTATTAAAGTGCTTTATATCATGAAGCCAGAAATTCTGCAGAAGATGAGAAAAAGGCAGAAAATTTCAGACAGAGACTCGATTCGATACAAAAATTTAAATCGTGGGATAAAAAATAAATGTCGAAAAGCGAAAGAGACATGGATAAATGAGCAATGTCGAGATATTGAAAGCCAAAAAAACCCGGATACAAAGTTCATGCACAAAGAGATTAAGGAATTGGCAAAGGATGGTTCTATAATCATGGAAAAAGAAGAACTGTTGTCATGCTGGGCAGAATACGTTGACGAGCTGTTTAGAGATGCAAGGGGAGACAAACGATCCATTAAGAAACCCATCACTGGACCCAGAATTTTATCATGTGAAGTGATCGCGGCGATCAAGAAGATGAAGGTAAACAAGGTAACAGAGCCAGACAAAATCTCCATAGAATTGATAAAGGCTCTTGAAGGGTTTGGGATATGTAAAGTCACGGAACTGCTCAACGATATATATATGACAGTGAAGAAATTCCATCAGACTTGACCAAATCTGTGTTAATAGCTCTGGCAAAGAAACCTGGTGCTACGGAGTGCGAGCTACACAGAACCATTAGTCTAATGAGCCATGTAACTAAGATCCTTATGCGAGTCATAAGAGGTTATAATATGAATAATATAAGATACGCAGACGACACAACACTTATAGCTGATACTCCAGAGAAGCTACAACAACTATTCAATACAGTCATAGAAGAAATTGAAGCCAAGGGTCTCACTATCAACCGCCGGAAGACCTTTTGCATGGCTGTGGGTAAAAGGAGTGCAAACCTGAGCTGTAAATTAAATATTGATGTTGAAGACATTCAGTAGGTGAACAAATTCAATTATCTTGGTAGTATGATTACATCCGATGGAAGATTCATTGTGGAGATAAGAAAACGTATTGCAACAGCAAAGCAGGTTTTCCAGCGAATGGCCAAAATTCTGACAAACCGTACAATATCCGTGTATACCAGAGTCAGGAAATTATATTGCTATGTGATTCCGGTACTAACATATGGGTGTGAAAGCTTGATATTTACACCAACACTAGAGAAGAAGATTGAAGCAGTAGCGATGTGGTTCTTGAGGTGCATTTTAAAAATATCTTAGACTGAACATGTTTCCAATATGGATGTTTTAAAGAGGGCAGAGGTAAGAGAAAGCTGCTATCCATTATTCGAGAAAGACAGCTTTTTTTCTTGGGTCATATAATGAGAAAAGAGGAGCTCGAAGAAGTCACACTGACGGGAAAGATCGAAGGGAAACGAGCCAGGGGAAGGCCAAGAACGAATTAACTAGGAGGCATAGCGGCATGGTCAGGAAAGAACGAGCTTCAATTCCTAAGAACCGCGAAGGATAGAAGTCTGTGGAGAACCATGATCGCCAACGTTCTGGGAGAGCATGGCACCTGAGGAGGAGGAGGAGGGTATCATTTTAGTGGTTAACGAAATTTTTTTCCCTTTCTAATTGACATAAGCAGGATACAGGGTACGTCATGTTAATCAAGTCGACTAACATCGTTTTAGCAGCAAATAGTAGTTGGGCGGGTAGTCAAGGGAACAATGAAACTTTCTCCGTATACGTGCTAGCTTCCGTTCGTCGTGTTACAAATCATCACATAGGCTCATCTTCTGTATCGTATGATAGCGGAATTTACTTTCTCTTTCGCCCTGAAGAATTCGCCCAGCAGGCGTAACTTTTGACCGTGAAGTACTTCCAAATTTCTTAAGTTGGTAAACAGGGGTATGGTATTTCATTTTTAATTTATTTTTGGCTGGTTTTGGATGCTGACGTACTTTTGAAACAACCCTCGCGTAGCGAAGTACGTCAAGTACGTCAATTGTTTTTCTATTGTCGTACCAATTTTGTCAACATATATTTTGCTTTTACAAATCAAGTACTGCAGCAGATTCACTTTAAACTTGTTTTATAGCCCCCGTATTGCTGTTGAAAAAAAAAGATGAAACGGATTACTCCACATTTCGTGATAAGTTTTTTAGTAGAAAGAATACGTGCATGCGACACAGTGTAAATACGGTGTTATGGCAATTTTCATCTGAAACAAAAGGAACGTTCCGGTCCCGTCCGGTCTTTTAATTGTTTAAGTGTAATTTTAAGAAAATTGTAAGTTTTTAAAAATTTTATAAATCATTTTATGACTCAAAAAATGACTTTAAAATGGCCCACATAGCGTTTTTACCCAATCTAGAAATCAAAATTTTTCTCGCTCCCCCCCCCCACAACCATGTTGGGTGGCATTCTTCAGGCAAATATTTCGACTAAATCCTGTCTCCGTTCCCTGCATAACCAACAGAAATTATGAAGTATGTTATACAGGATAGTTTTTTTAGCCGATCTTATGTGATTTGAATTTGATTAGCAAAGTTGGGGGGAATCCTTGCCAAGACCATGGGTGAAATATTTCCTAACATGATTCTTTTTTTAGCTCTCTCATGGGTGGTTGTCCTAATGGTGAAAATAAAAATTCAAATTGTGTGCCAGGAGAGACAATTCTTTTTCATTATTTTTTAAATTTGTGTGAAACTGCTTTTAGTTAAACAACGGAAGTATGAATAAAAGTTGTCCTGAAAAGTAGGTAAAATAAGACCATACCTATGTTTTACAAATTTCATTCAGCAATTTGAAGTCAGTAATTTAGGCCGTTAAGAAATATTACTAACTGAAGAAACACAGAATAAAGCATTAACATAAGATAAAATTTGGAGCCATCTGATAACTTGTAGATTCTGGTACAAACTATTTAGTTGGATTAAAATTATGCAGATAAGCATAAAGAAAATAATACAAAAAATGAGTTTGCTAACCTCAAGATACAATATGAGTACGAGGAAGCAGTATCATATTTGGATTAGGGAATGTGATGGGATTGATTGAATAGATGTGTTTGTAAACGTTCTACCACAGAGTGGGATGAGATTAATGACATCAGTTCTCTATGGATAAACTAAAAACAGTTTTAAATCTATTAGAAATCATAATTAGATACAGAATCACTATCCTTATTATCAACAAAGGTTGATATAGATCACCTTTCAACGACGATACTTAGTAAGAAGACTTATTAGGAGGACGCCAGCGGCACGTTTTTGTGATGTTAAAAGGGTAACAGAGGCCTCCTGTCTTCTAATTTGTTCTCCAGTGTTTGCTTTAGTTAGTAAAGCATGAATAAAGACATCTTATGAAATTTTTAAGCCCAGCGATGGCCACATAAAGTTAACAAATACAATGTTTGTAATCGGCTGATTGTACATTAATCGCAAAGAAAATAAAGTATTAGAGAAACCAAAATATAATAGTAATGTGCATTTAGTTATTTTCCACCTTATGCACATTATATTTCAGAATGAAGTGTTAAAAGTACTGTTCCTCTTTAAGTTTCTTGGGTATTTTGTATGCCCAATTACTACAAATTCTAATGAATTGTGCCCCAACAGTGAATTCAAACTTGAGTGATAAAAGTACAGAATTGTAAAATTCATACTGAAAAATAACCATCATTTATTTTTTCCTTTTATTCTGTTAACCATGTCCCTAACAAAGTAACAGTTTTAAAGAATACCTTTTTATCTTTCTATTTTCTATTTTTTTCTTTCTATTTTTATCTTTCTATTTTCTATTTTATTCTTTCTATTTTCTATTTCCTTATATTTCTATTTTCTATTTTTTATCTTTCTATTTGTTATCTTTCTATTTTCCTTTCCTCAATGCCCTTTTCTGTCTACTACGCACTGTCTTAATTACTCAAACTTTCTGTCAATGAAAATGTCATACCAACCTTTATCTTAAATAATATAGAACAGACGTAGATTTCCCTGAAAATTTCCATTTAAAAAATTCTGTTATGTTAGTCCATCTGAAAATGAAAGTCTGGTTATTTCACCCAACCTTATTTCTTATTAAGTTTATAAAGAGACCTTTATGATAGCAGATTTTGTTATATTACTTGACAGGTCTGCAATATATTTTTCTATTAATCACTTGAAAAGGTCTAGTAACATAGCTTTATTAATTATACTATATTCTACAAATTATATTTATATCATAGACAACACTTCCGAACGCAGACACTTTCGGAAGACCCGCCATACCGATGAAACAGTAACTAATACCTTGGGAAACAGAAAGAAAAGGTCAATTTCTAAAGAAAGATATGTAGAGACGCTGGTCGTTGCAGACAAATCAATGCTTAAATTTTATAAAGGACAAAATATTGAACAATATATTTTCACCGTAATGAATATGGTAAGTTATTAATGGAATGTTTTGGGTCGCTGTGCAGTTGGTTATTACGAATGAAACAAATAGAAAAATTTATTTGATAACTTGCATTTTTTCTTTATTTATTATATATTACTTTGCTAATTATAACATATTTTTCTACAACAAAGTTGTAATCATTTTATCAGTAAAAAGATATAGTTATGTGGTAACCAAAGTACAACCTCGTCGCAGTTACGTTTTTCTTTTCATAAAAACTACATGCCCATTAATATATCTGCCTTAATTATTCGATTTACCGCATCCTACTCGAATAAGCGCACTCCCTCAATTAAGCGCACCCTCTTTGACAGATTTCCTTTTTAACAACAGCACCCCTTTTTAAAAAGTAAAAAATTGAATGTCGAGAAGAAAACCACTAAAAACATATATTTTAGTGAGTATATTCTCTTATGCTTTTAACATGTGCGTAAATCACAATGTTCATACAGATATCTTTGTATTTGTCAATTTCACTTTTGAACTTGATGAATGTCGACGTTGATATTTTAGACATTTAGTGCTTTGTAAATTTACTTCGTACTGTTTGTACTGATAAAAATATTTTTGACATTTAGTGCTTTATACGTTGACTGATTTTTCCAATAAGCGCACTCCCTCAAATACACGCACTCCCTGAATAAGCGCACCCTTTAGAATCCCCATAATTATTTAAGTGAAGCGTGCGCTCGTTCTTCACTACACCGTATTTTGCAACCATACATTCTAAATCTTTTATTGAAAAACAATCCTCTATAAAACAATTGAATTGCAAGCAAGCCTTATTTTAACAAATATCATCTTCTCTGGCTCTGTTTTAAAACTTACAACCAAAATATTAGAATGAATCAAGGCCTTTTTTTTTGTTTCAAACGTTTCTAGCCTTAGAACTTAATGTTATTACGTTATTGCTTTAAAATTTCTTTGTCTTTGTGACTGATTTTAATATTTGCTCTTTACCGTAAACACCTTTCTTTATATAAAGTTTTACCAGTTGTTACAAGTATTTATTTACAGCTTTGTAGAACAAAAGCACAGCTCTACAAAGAATCATTCGTGCTACATTTTCTAAAGCCCTGTCATAGTAGCAAACTCTTGATTGTCAAAGTAATCACTCCGCGAAAATATTGACATTCGAAGAATACTTTCCTTACCAAGAAAGGAATTCAGCTTCCATCAAACTTTTTAGTTGTATTTGATTAAAACTTCCTTGAACTGTGCCGGTTTGTAAACTAAAGTGACTCCGACTTAGTAACTAATTTTGGATAGCTGAGGAAATTTAATGTATTGACTATGTCATCTTTTTATAGTAGTTTATATCGATTTCAGTTGAAATTTCCTGGTGATGTGTGTATAACACGACGTTTTTCGCAAGCAGTCATGGGCTCCATTCATTCACATGACCCCAGAGGCTCTAACACATTTTGTAATTAATTTCATTAGAGTCTTGATTAACTTATATTTCAAGGGGTGAATGTATTTTGTTCTATGTCGTTTATGCTGCTAAATATCTTAAACGTCAAGTTTTGTTTGTAGGATGTACCACATCACTGCTGCACATTAGAATTAATGATCATAAATCAGAAATTTCAAGAGGAATTAGAATTGTAAGCTTATTTCCCTATGTTTCTGACAGCACTTGTAATTTTGAAAGAGATTTCGATATTTTTGTATTATAAGACAATTTTCCACTTACAAAAGGTGGATACCTTTTTAACGAGGGCAGTTAGATTACTCGATTCAATACAAAATGGGCAAAAGAGATGAACATTAGTCTAGATAGTTACCGCTCCTTATTACATGATAAGATGATTTGGTCATGTGGAAAGAAGAGATGAACAATATGTGCGAAAGACATGTATAGGAATGGAATTACCAGGACGAGATATAAGAAGACGGCAAAAACGCAGGTGAAGCCACAACATCAATAGAGATATGCCATTGAAAGGACTTACCAGGGAGGATAAACAAGACCGCACAGGTTGAACAAGACGCATTTGCTAGGATGCTCCCTGGAATAGGAAAAGTCTGAAAAAAAAGAAAAAAGATGAAGAAGAAGAAGAAGAAGAAGGAGAAGCTACCCAAAACTCTAGAATAAAATTACATTTGGCCAAAGGACTCAGACCTCAGAATAGGAGACTTTATTCCATAAAGGTTGTTCTCGACGTTGTCTTGAAATTTTTTGTCTTAATGAATTAAGACAAATAAACAAGTAACTAAGTTATCTATAGCTAAAGAATTTTACCATTTTCTTACAGGTTTCCGCATTATATCACGATGCATCAATTGGAGCCTACATTAACATTGTTCTTGTAAGACTAGTCTTACTTGAAACAGATACGGTAAGGATCTCTTCTTCAAAATTATTTTACTGTGTATTGTTTCATAGTTCAGTTACAGTTCATATTAGATACCTTGACAAAGAAAGGTGCCACTGACCATTGCAAGAACAGTAGAACAGATATGTCAACAAGGTACCTTATGGGGTATAAGAATCCATAGACATATTTTTTACTAACAATGAGAATAATGCAAGCGGGTACTATGTATTGTAGAAATTAAAGATAGTAATAAGTGGTGTTAACAGTGAAAACCATTTATTGTGGATTAAAATTAACAGCAGGTTTTTCTTTTTCTCGCGAGCAAGTAGCTAATTCTAAAAGTAAGGTATTAAACGAAATACTTTTTAGCGTTTTCGGGTTTAAAACAAATAGATTAAAGAAACGCTTGTTACCTATCCCAAAAGGTAACAAAGGTTAAAGGTTAAAGTAACAAGGTAACAAAGGCTAAAGGTTAACTTTAACGTACCAAACTTTCTTCAGTATCCATTTAGCTTTGTCAGAGGCTTGGGCTTTTTTTGCAACACCAAAATACTATATTACAAAATAATAAACTATTAATGCGTAGTAATATCCGACTTTTGCTTCCCTTTGCACTAAAAAAGAGTAAAATTGGGGCAATTAAGACATCTTTTCATTATGTAATAAGGGAACGGCAGAAAACATCGGTAGCCCTCCGAACCCTTACTGTCAGCATTTTTCCAAAATTGAAGATTCTCAGCATTTTTCCAAAATTGAAGATTCTCAAAGTCTCAACGGTACAAATTGTGAGACCACAAGTCGATCATAGGTATAAATACACGATCGTGTGACCTCTACTACCCTGAAGAAAACAACACCAATCTCCTTCAGGTATATAACTCATGCATATCGTCCAAAAAGATAAGAGTCTGGCAACAAAGGGTCTTGTATTGCCTGGCAGAAAGGGATAAGGTTTCGCAGGGTGTCATTGAATAAAAACCTCAAAAGACAAAATAGATAAAATGGAACCTTGAATGTAAGAGGAGTACNTCAGCATTTTTCCAAAATTGAAGATTCTCAAAGTCTCAACGGTACAAATTGTGAGACCACAAGTCGATCATAAGTATAAATACCCGATCGTGTGACCTCTACTACCCTGAAGAAAACAACACCAATCTCCTTCAGGTATATAACTCATGCATATCGTCCAAAAAGATAAGAGTCTGGCAACAAAGGGTCTTGTATTGCCTGGCAGAAAGGGATAAGGTTTCGCAGGGTGTCATTGAATAAAAACCTCAAAAGACAAAATAGATAAAATGGAACCTTGAATGTAAGAGGAGTACTTAAAAAGGGGAAACTGCGAAACCTTCAAAAGGCGAAATGAAAAGAATGATAGAGCTATGCTTAGAGTGACTGAAGTCAAGTGAAAGGAGGCAGATGACAAGAAAAAAAGAAAAAAATCCAGTACAATTAGAGACACCCTGAATCACTTTAGAGCATAGTGAAATACTCAATCAGATTTGAAACCAGAAGAGATCAAATCGTGTTAGTGGGGCCAACAGATGGATTTAGATGATATTTTACATTCTAACTTCAGACTGTAAAGGATCAGAAAGATGTTATGTATGACCAAACTGGAAAGCTAATGGAGTTGGAGACGCCACTTCACTAAACCATCATAATAGATTATTCCAATGCAGAGGTGTGTTGGTAAGAATTATAGGAATAATTCAGGAATACCAAAGGAAATATATAGAACTTTATCGGAACTAACAATTTTGCAAAAAGGAGCATGAAAGAATTAGCAACATTGTGCTGAAAGAAGATGAAAAATAGCTATCCGATTCTGTAAGAAGTGAGATGATTACATTGGAAAAGAAAAACACCTTTAAATGTGAAGAGAACTATGCGAGCAGCCTTGCCCCGTGCATCGAAAAAGTGACTTTGAAAATGCTGTTTTAATACTTGCAGTCATTTCCAGTTTCTGAAACCGTAGCGGAATGATGGAACAGGTTGTTGTAGAGATAAAGATGCTCAGCTATAAGAAGCATAGAATGCAACCAAGATTTTCTTGTTTGCATCATGAGCCAGGAAGAGATGTTAAACAGGGTGGGGCGGATATAACTGTGATTACTTTATGACCCTGGAAGTAGTCTGACTTAGTTGTTGAAGGAACTAATAACTGTACATGAACTAAATGGTGAACATTAGGCAGGTACTAGAAAAATCGGAAAAGGAGACCAAACAGAGCTTTTAACTGTCATTGATATTAGATCAATTTGAAGAATGGTGTTGATAGATTTAATATACACATCCAGGTATGTTTAATGATCAAAAAGCACTTGGTTAATATTGTGCTTTATATATATATATATATATATATATATATATATCAGAACTATGATGATGAAGTCAAATGAATCTTTAGGGAAAACTCTATTACGTCTTGGATGTTGTTGTGTATAAAGAGTTTAACGATTGAATTATTTTTTAAAACAGCGCAAATTTATTGGGACTATTAAGTCACTTCGTTGCAATAAAATAGCTTTTTTACATGTACTATTAATTCCTTCTTGATTTCGAATTTGTTTAAATAAGCTATTATACAACGGTATGTTGCAATCTTTTATATCGTAATTTACTTTCTTTTTTTTTCTTAGCCTGATTTAAAAATTTCCCATAATGCCGACAGAACATTGTCTAGCTTCTGCCAATGGTCCAATAAGATCAATCCTCCAAATGAATACCATCCTCAACATCACGATGTTGCTGTTTTGCTGACTAGGTATTTTTATTTTATTTAATATGTCCCAATAGATTTTTGTAAGGGAAAAATTTTACATTTAATTTTACATTCAATTTTTTATTTAAAAAAATGAAATTGTTTGACAAGTACTACCTAATCAAAAGTTTACTTCACGATATTTCGAAATTCCAGCTTAACTTCCAAATTACAATATCTATTTCAGAAATAAAACTCCAACTGAGTATATCATGTTCATTCAGGTGCATGATGCATAGAAAACTTTAATATGTCCCAGTGGATTTTTGTAAGGGAAAAATTTTACATTTAACATTTAAAAAATTGAAATTGTTTGATAAGTACTATCTAATCAATAGTTTACTTAACGATTTTTTGAAATTCTAACTTAACTTCCAAATTACAATATTGATTTCAGAAATAAAACTATAAATGATTATATCTTGTTCATTCAGGTACATGATGCATAGGAAAAAATGCGTCAAATGTGTACCTTTTGGGCTCAATAACAAGTAATAAAAATGCACAGTAGAAGCTTTAACATAAATACCCCTCTACCACCATTTGATGGGCTCTTTCTTTATTGACATCTACCTCTAAATGACGTGCCTTACAGAAAGATATTTTATTTTATTTCATACTTGCGTAGGAAGGTAATGATTATTATTAACTTGAGAAGTTAAAGTGGAAACACATCAAATTGATATTAGATCAATTTGAAGAATGGTGTTGATAGATTTAATATACACATCCAGGTATGTTAAATGATCAAAAAGCACTTGGTTAATATTGTGCTTTTAGCAGGAGCTGTTAAAGACTTGATTGCGAGCTGTTTCCTAAAATCAGTATTACCAAAGAGCAAATTTATTAAATATTTCATAATTGATTGCCCTTCCTCTTTTCGACATATCTCTGCATTTGATATTCCCTTAAATAGTTAAAGACTGTAAACGTGGAACATTAAAAACATCATTTTCAGGCAAAATACCAGGAACTCAAACACATTTTTTATTATGTTGTTTCCGCCATCGAATAATTTTATATTTCATACCTACAATTTCCTCAAAAATCAGAGCAAAAATATTGGGGTGCAACACTTAAAAGCTTTCATTTTTATTAACCTTACGTTGAAATAAAATTATTGTGCTTTAAAAGATACTTAGTCACTACCAAAGTTTTTACTAGCTATTAATTCCTTTATATATGTATTATACATAAATGTATATATGCATATATGTAGATATGTAGATATGTCGATATGTCGATATGTAGATATGTAGATATGTAGATATGTAGATATATAGATATGTAGATATGTAGATATGTAGATATGTCGATATGTCGATATGTCGATATATAGATATGTAGATATNAGAAAGATATTTTATTTTATTTCATACTTGCGTAGGAAGGTAATGATTATTATTAACTTGAGAAGTTAAAGTGGAAACACATCAAATTGATATTAGATCAATTTGAAGAATGGTGTTGATAGATTTAATATACACATCCAGGTATGTTAAATGATCAAAAAGCACTTGGTTAATATTGTGCTTTTAGCAGGAGCTGTTAAAGACTTGATTGCGAGCTGTTTCCTAAAATCAGTATTACCAAAGAGCAAATTTATTAAATATTTCATAATTGATTGCCCTTCCTCTTTTCGACATATCTCTGCATTTGATATCCCCTTAAATAGTTAAAGACTGTAAACGTGGAACATTAAAAACATCATTTTCAGGCAAAATACCAGGAACTCAAACACATTTTTTATTATGTTGTTTCCGCCATCGAATAATTTTATATTTCATACCTACAATTTCCTCAAAAATCAGAGCAAAAATATTGGGGTGCAACACTTAAAAGCTTTCATTTTTATTAACCTTACGTTGAAATAAAATTATTGTGCTTTAAAAGATACTTAGTCACTACCAAAGTTTTTACTAGCTATTAATTCCTTTATATATGTATTATACATAAATGTATATATGCATATATGTAGATATGTAGATATGTCGATATGTCGATATGTAGATATGTAGATATGTAGATATGTAGATATATAGATATGTAGATATGTAGATATGTCGATATGTCGATATGTAGATATGTAGATATATAGATATGTCGATATGTAGATATGTCGATATGTAGAAATGTCGATATGTAGATATGTCGATATGTAGATATGTAGATATGTAGATATGTAGAAAGACTTTGCATATATGCAAAATTTGCCTTGCTCAACTTAGTTACCCTAAAGGACTTTTATTCTTCGAGGTGAGATGTATGTTCTAAATATTAGCAAGAGAAAAACTAATTTTCAGGGAAATTGAAAAAGAAATAGAAAGCAGAGTGGTATATCAAAGAAGAAATGTCTTGAACAAAAATTTGATTTTTATATGTTTAGTAATACCTTCAATTTTATGTTTTGTTTTATTTATAGTAGGTTTTTAGGACAGTAAATATTCTTAAAAAACAAAAATGTAGTTTTCTTTCCCTTTGTCTTAATTTTTGGCTAGTCATTGTATATTTAATTGTATCCACCTACTTGTGTTCGTTTATAATTTAGTATAGATATCTTAAATTTATTCACCGTACAAGTATAAGGTTAACGTGGATGCGGCTTTTGCTATTACATTATTTCCTTGAAAATATAAGAAGCTGGTTATCCAAAAAGAGTTTCTTTGTGCTTTTATAAGGTAATTTTTCAGAGGCGGTTTTTTTATTTCAATAATAGCTTCCCTTTTTTAAGCAGTTTCATAACTTCTCTGCTTTACCAAACATAAGCATTTCCTTACAGCCTCATAAAGCTAAGATTATATTCACCTAAAATAGAATAGAATATAGAACAGAGATCATTGTAGTCCTATTCTTAGTGGCCCAATGGGTCTATCATTACGTAATAGTTATATTCCATTTTTATAATAGGACTGATATCTGTAGAGGAATTGACAAGCCTTGTGGTACTTTGGGTAAGTCAAATTTGAAATGTCTTTAAAGCATGAAGGTTAACTTTGGTTACCAAAATGTTGTTGTTACTTTCCAACCTATGTTTCTTCAGTGAAGTACGACTATTTTTAGTCATTTCTATAGGTATAGTAATGGAAGCGTCCTTCCTCTCTGTTATTATTACAATTTGTTCCATCTCGCATGCGCCATTTCCCTCACCATCTTCATTTTCAAGCAGTCGTTATTCACCGCGGCGACAAATCTTTCTTTGAATGACGTTTTTTTCCTCGGACTGTTGGGACTGGAAAGTTCTAGCTTCAGAATGCTTTGCCATTCCATATGACTTGAATGTTTAAGAGCCCAAGGTTTTTTTCTTATCTCTTACTGAAACCTTTGTTTGCTCTGTCTTTCTGTCACAGTTCCTTACAGTTAGTGACTTTATGCCTTGTATGATTTCTGAGGTAAAAAAAAAACTACGTTTTAACCACTTCTCAGCTAAACTGGAATTCATTAAGTATTCTAATATAGAAAATATCTGTTTTGTTGCTAGTAAACTTTAATATCTTTTACTATAAAGGAGACTTCACTTCACACTTGAAACCTATTCTATGCATATATGAATTTAAACATGTATGTATGTATGTATCTACGTATGAATGCATGCATATACGCACGTGTGTATGTATGTATGAATGTATGTATGTGAGTATATGCATATAGAAACTGCTGTTTTACAGGTGAGTTAAAACAGTCGCCGTGACTGCTTATCAAATTTTACATCCTCCACTATTAATATACTCATAATTTTTTCTCATCAACAATGAAAGGACTTAATAAGTAGGCCATATGTAATAAGATAGATGACTGTTAGGACTAGGACAATTTTGTTTGCATCTGAGGAAATTTAGATGTAATAAATTTCTTTTTCAGTTTTTTTTACCAAGTTATGTTTTGTTATAATACATTGATTTTGGAAAAATTAAAAAGAGGAAATTCAAGTTGATTAGTCTAAGACAAACACTTTGGTATTTTTCTGTAAAATTATCAAAGGGCAACAGTCCAAACTTTTATTAGAAGTTCTGTTTGGTTGGCACTTGTGTACAACAGGCATTTTCAACAAGATTTCAGCAAATAGAAAAAGAATGGACTAATATAAAAAGTGTGCCTCCTTGAAAGTACCAGTAATGACACTCATAATAGTACGTCATGACACTCCATGCATCTATAATCTTGTGGTGAGGGCCATTATCCAACACACTTTCTTCCTTCGGCCTTCTTCCAACTCTCAGGTCGAGTCAGCCGCTCGGCATTTCCTCCTCCACTCTTCCCGTTCTTCCCACATAGCTGGTCGTGCGCCTACTTCCTTCCTATCTCTCTTAATACTATCCCTCCATCGAATATTCTGCATTCCCCTTCTTCTTTTTCCTTCCACTCTTGATCTGTACACACTCTTCAGGATATTGTCATCTTCTCTCCGCATAACATGTCCAAACCATTATCCAACACACTGTTTGTCGTTAATTTTGTCGAATTTTTGATACACTCAATGCATACCACTTAGCAGTAAAATTTTATCTGTGAAACTTCTTTGAACTCTCAATTCCCTCATATTTCACTTGAAATACTTTTAATGCTATCCCTAGGTTTAAGTTGAAGATACAGAATAAATTAACTTTCGTGGTTCTAACTGGATAGTAAATCTTCCCCATATTCTACTTAATATAGGACTCGGCCAGGTTGATGGCATGTGCACAGAGACCCGTAGTTGCAATATCAATGAAGACACTGGATTATCAGTGGCATACACTATAGCTCACGAACTTGGACATAAGTAAGTGTTGTATGATGATTAGATTCATTTTTAGTAATTATTGTCTGTGATTATTTTAAGAATAGACTTGTACATGACTTTTATACTGTAGAAAACCAGCATATAATTTTAACTTGTAAATGAAAACATTTTTGTTTTAAGTTGGTCCAAAAAACGTTGAATTTCACATTCTTTTCAAAGATATCTTTTCTCACCAAATGGTAGTTTACATCCATTTAAAGACTCCATACTGTGATGGTCCCTGTTCTTTTCATCGAAATCATTTGCTCTGTTAATTTAGCCCCTGACAATGAAATTACCATTGAAATACTGCTGAATCTGTACAATTATTTGGTAGACCAGCTTTTTTCAGATATTACATAAACTGTAAAGTGTTTAAGCTAGATCCTTTCACTAAAGCTTCTCATCTTTATACAGGACATTACCTTTATTCATAAATAGAAAATAAACTGAAGATGTTAACGTATAAAGTGTACAAGTCGTTGGTTTTAGACATAACCGTTTTGCTTATCTCTACGGAACTTTTATTGTTATCTTTGTCTGTATACCCTCATTTCAATTTGCTGTTTAAGCTCTTTATTTTTGTCTACAAATATGGGAAAGTAGATATTCAACTATGTTTATAGGCTCCGGTTACCACAAAATAGGTCCTTCATTGTTCTTACATTAACGTTATTAGCTTTTGGCTTAAGGCGGCGCTTTTTCCACAAAATGTAGATAATCCTGAATTACCTATATGAAATGACTAAAGTCCTTCCTGCAATTCAGATTCCTTTACAAGTGCTACTTTGATACATGCTCAGTTGTCAATTTTTGCGATCTACTATTTATCTCTGTTTATTCTTAAATTACGATTTCTTCTTATTTTGACTTTTAGTTTTGGCATGGAACATGATGGCACGAGAAACTCCTGCAATTATCCAAAATCCCAAGATAAATATGTCATGTCCCCAAAGCAAGCTATTCTTAACTACCCCTACATGTGGTCTTCTTGCAGCAGGAGATATATGGACAGCTTTTTTCAGTAAGTAAAAAATGAAAGTAATTTAGTGTACAAAATACATTTTCTTAAAGGACCTCCATGAAACGTAAACAAAATGCTCCTTTCCACAGCAACTACAGTCAAAAGTGCAATTTCTACAAAACGAAGCTGTTTTTAGTTAACAACAAATTTTGTGGATAAAATTTTACAGAAAATTAAATACTTTGGATTTTTTTATCAGAAACAAATTATTATCAAACAACAGCATACTACCTTGACATTAATTTCGTTTATCTGAGGTACTTGGAGGGTTTTGGACTCGAGAAAAAAAGAATGATTTTTACACAAATAACTGTAGCTATTCCTTAACTTAAAAGAGTAAAAACAAGAATGAAGCTTGATATTGTGAAATAGGGGGTATCCTGTCACTGCTTTATTTTCCAAATATCCCTCTTTTGTACTAACCCTCAATGTATTTTAAACTGGATTAACTTTTCGTTGTCTTCTATATACTATAGTAAAGGCTGGGGAGAGTGCCTCAATGACAAGCCATCCGAGCATGAATACAAGTATAAAGTTCTTCCACCTGGGGTTATCTACAGCTTTGATCAGCAATGTAAAATGAGGCATGGAGCCAGTTCTGGAGTTTGCCGAATTGGATGGGTAAGACGTATCACCACACTTTTAATTTTGAAAGAACTTAAGCCCGATGAATTTTTAAAGCCCTGACTTGCTTTACTTTGCAGCCCAACCATAAATAGCAAGACGTAAGCCAACCACCATGACATGTATATCAGAGTACTGGTGACGTAAGATAGATACCTCACCTCAGCTTCACTTGCAATGCTATAAATCCATCTTGCTTACTAAACTTCATCTTTTCATTGTTGCTTGGTTTCGATATGGCAAGTCATTTTATTATTAACTAATTTTATTAACTTTAGTTTTAACGTCATTTTTCCCCAGCAATTGGGACTCAGACGGTACCCTTTAGAGGGATTTTGTTTTAGCAGTGAGGGATTTTTTGGCTGGATGCCCTTCCTGGCGCAACCAATTGCTTTTTTTTCTTTTGTAAGGTTCCAAATTCTCCTCGTGCACTCGGGGAATTTAATCCGGAACCTCTTGGCTGCTGTGCAACTGCAGAAACACGGTTCCCTTTATTTATTACTGCCTTTAACAATACTGTAAGGCATGCCTAATAAATTAAGGTTTATTAGGCATGTCTTGACTACGATTTTTGTAAAACAATATATTCTAAACATATTTTATCCTCCATTTTCAAGGATATGGATGATTATAATTGTATATTTAAAGTAAAAAAATTTGTTGGGATTTTTTCTGTGAGAAGGTAATTGCTTTTCTCTAAATTCTCCTTCTTCGAGCGACCTTTATTCAATAATAAAGGTTGTTGTTGTTGTTGTTTTGTTCGTTGTTTTTTTGTTAATTATACAGTTTATTATATTATTGTGTAGATTAGTGATCTGGACCCATGCTCGAGGCTATGGTGCAAATATCAGTATCAGAGTACGTCTACTTGCGTTATGAGAAGTAAACCAGCAGCTGATGGAACAGCTTGTAAAGAAGGTCATGTAAGTATAATTTTTGGCTGATCACTGTAAATTCAGTTGTTGTCCTAAATTTTCCGCTTCTTATAGATTTTTAAATCAAGTGACTTCACGCTCTACGTAAGATTTTTATTTTTAAAAAATTCACTTCTTTTTCTAGTACATGGCTCATATTGTGGCAGTAACAAAATATTTGCACTCTGTACAAACCAAAGCCAGAATATGTATAATTTTCTTTATTATCAGGCAAATTTGAAATATTATTTAACAGGATTTTTTCGATAAAGAGTTATGGTTATGCAGTATTCTCTTTTAGAAATTCTTGAATATGTTTGCCTTTTAAGTTGCTTCAGCCAGAAAAGTCAATTTAGCCACTGGGAACACAATAACACCCGAAGATATAAAAGTAAACGTAACGATTAGCATGAGATATTTTTTAATTTATCAAAAATTAAAGGAAGATGATAAAAAATACCTTAACGTTTATTTCTAATCTTGATCCACTAACAGAAAGGAGTGTATTCACCTTTATAATTTGACTCAATAAGGAATTCAAAGATTCGCTAGTGAAAGGAAGAACTAAATCCTGGTAGTCCAGCTGTGGTTCTTCCTTGACAGGAATATTAAATTTTTCTTGTATTAAAATTGAACTTAGTTTTTGTCTTCATGTTTGTCTGCAGTGGTGCATGCGAGGAAAATGTGTCAAAGTGAAGCCTCCAAAAGAGGCCATTAATGGAGGCTGGTCAAAATGGTATCATTGGTCACAGTGTTCTAGAAAATGTGGAGGAGGTATTCAATTTAAAGAAAGACACTGCAACAACCCAAGGTAAACGTCATTGTAACTGTATGCACTTTTCCTGAAAAATAAAAAAAAAAAAGAATTTCACAAAATAATGTAAATTATCCACTCAACCTGGGGTCAGTTGGAATATGAAGCAGGACAGCAGTCACATCAAGGATGAAAAATTTTTAATCAAATTTATTGTTTTATTTTATATTGTAGGAGAATTTCTGTTATTAAAGTTTCCAGATAAAAATACAAATATTTCTCAAAATTTTTCTCTGGTAAATTAAGCTATCTTACTGTAACATAGGAACTCTACTCTTAATAAAAGGTTCGAAAGATGTAGAAAAAATCCTTAGAATTGGTAAGGCTAATACTCTCTTTCTGTTTTACACAGTATATCCCTGACTTTGTAGTAATGTTTTATTGCCTACCTTAGATATATCATGAAGGAATCTGTCAATGAAAGCTATACTTATAAAAATTGACGTTTATTAGAGGGGTTATATCTTTCCCTAGGAACTATCATCAAACAGAAAGAATTAAACTCCAACAGCTAACCTCTTAGATGTAAGAGATACTTCTCCCATTGTCAGCCTAATAATGGGAGAAGAATCCCCCAAAACATAGTTCAGAAAAAGCTTACTACTCATGACATAATAGAGCTCTTACATCCCTGGCTTTCTCTGAGTCCATGAATTTCAGAATTTTTAAAAGCTAACCTCTTATTTGCAAAGGAATTTCATGTTAAATTTTTCAACATTCTACAGTATTAAAATGAACCTGTCATGTGTGTCTGCATAAGAATTGAGAGGGTGAGGGAAGACAATCATTTTATACTCCAATATAGAGACCATGAGACAATCACTACTGGGCTGATGTGGATACTTTCTTAAGACAGATAAACACAAAAGGTAAAAAATATTCAAAATTGGAAATTTAAGACAAGAAACGAAAAAGAAGATTGAATATGGAGAAAGAATACGACGTCATACAACACGTAAGGGTGAGAAAACTATACTTGGATGATGCACAAAATCGAAATTGTTGGAAAAGAAGATAAAAACCCACGACCTAGTATGTAGACTAGAATAACAAAGTAGAAGAAGAAGGAACTCTTTACAAATAACTAATAGTTCATCCAATTACAAGAGGAGTTTTTAAATGCTTTCGTGCTACTGCACTCAAAATTGTATTACCTTCTCCAAAATTTATTCCTTCATCTAGAAATGATGTTTTGCCTGCCACAAATTTTTATATGTTTGTTTACAACTTTAAGTACTTGTGTGATACCAGGTATGTTGGTCGTACGTCCTCAAGATTGAGTGATAGAATAAAACAACAAGTACCTGGTATTTTACAGAGGAAAACGTTGTGCTAATCATATTCAGTCAAAAAACATAGTGGAATAGTGTAAGTATAATTGCACATTGTAACTCATTTATAACACAGCATTTAATGCTGANGAGACCATGAGACAATCACTACTGGGCTGATGTGGATACTTTCTTAAGACAGATAAACACAAAAGGTAAAAAATATTCAAAATTGGAAATTTAAGACAAGAAACCAAAAAGAAGATTGAATATGGAGAAAGAATACGACGTCATACAACACGTAAGGGTGAGAAAACTATACTTGGATGATGCACAAAATCGAAATTGTTGGAAAAGAAGATAAAAACCCACAACCTAGAAGAAGAAGGAACTCTTTACAAATAACTAATAGTTCATCCAATTACAAGAGGAATTTTTGAATGCTTTCGTGCTACTGCACTCAAAATTGTATTACCTTCTCCAAAATTTATTCCTTCATCTAGAAATGATGTTTTGCCTGCCACAAATTTTTATATGTTTGTTTACAACTTTAAGTACTTGTGTGATACCAGGTATGTTGGTCGTACGTCCTCAAGATTGAGTGATAGAATAAAACAATAAGTACCTAGTATTTTACAGAGGAAAACGTTGTGCTAATCATATTCAGTCAAAAAACATAGTGGAATAGTGTAAGTATAATTGCACATTGTAACTCATTTATAACACAGCATTTAATGCTGAACTGCAAATGCAGTGAAAAATTCCAGCTAAAAGAATTCAAAGCAGTTGGCAGAAACAGGTCTGTTTACCATTTAAGAGGTTTGGAAACAATTTATTTTCAATTTTTATCAGCCTCTCTGTTAGAGAAAAAAATGCCATTCGTGTATGGTTTTCCCTTGTTTTAAACAACAAATTAAAACATTTTGAAAGCAGTCTCGATACTTTCTTTTTGTTTTGATAAAAACAAACAACCCACCTGACTTGCGTTTTCTCACTCTGGCGTCTTGTCCCGTGCCAGCATAAAGCTTCCAACTAAAATAAACTTGAGTTTTTCTGTGATACTAACGTTTTGTACCACGAATCAGTTATTCAAGTAATTGATAATTATAATCATCATTATCGTTGTCAAAAGTATTTGCTGGTAGCTAATAGTATATATAACAAAATAATATAAGTATTTATGTTTTACGTACTATATTAAGTACTAACAATTAATTAGAATACGTCTGTTTCGGTTGAAAATATTACCCCTCTTTTTCAGACCAAGAAACAGCGGGAGATATTGTTTGGGGCGGTACAGAAAATATAGAATGTGTAACATTAAGGTAAGTTAGATAATAATACTACTTTACTAAGTTATAACAATTTTCATTTACTTTGGATATGAATAATAAATGAAATAATAAAGAATCTTACTATCTTCTCTGTACTCTACTTGTGTTAAATAAACCAATTGCGATTTACACCAAAGGTGAAAACTTGGTGTCAGAAATATCAGCATCTACTTAACTACAGTAAGAATCCTTTTGCTCAACCCAAGGCAAAACAAGAAACCAATATGAAATACAATGTCTGACTGTCTAAAAATTTAGATTTTCACAAGATCCGTAAAACATGCAGAGAAGTTCATAAAGAGAGTAAATTGTCATGGCGTGGCAAATCAAAATTTGAAGTTTGTAATTTTGGAGAAGTTGATTTAATGAAATATTATGAAATAAATATTAGCCAGACCACAACATTTTGGCAATGTTAGATTGTGCTCAACTTATTCTATTTTGTAAATTTACGTACCATCCCCATGGTGTGTTTTTTATCACGTTTGCTAATTTACAATATTCCAAAGACCTTTGAAATTTTTTCTCTTTTAGCCCTGCTCAAAGCTGGAGCCAGATTTCCGTGACCAACAGTGTAATCAACTCGCAACTTTATCGTTAATTAACTTTGCATCAAAACCAATTAAACTTGAAGCAGTTTATTTTAAAAGTAAGTATATCACTCCAATTTTATAATATAATACTATATTTTGTAGGTCCTGTTGAAATCATTCATCAATCCATTGTTAACTTCGGGAAGGGTTTGGGCTTTTTTCGAATAATCTGAAGGGATTACTGCAGTAATTGACATATAGTTTATATATATAATATGCATAATATGAGGAGCCGTGGCTTAATGGTTAGTGCACTGCACAGTAACCAAGAGTTCCGGGTTCGATTCCCCGAGCTGTCGAGGAGAATTTAGAACTTTGCGAAAAGAAAAAGCCATTGGTTGGCGTCAGGAAGGGCATCCGGCCAAAAAATTCCTCACTGCCAAATCAAAGTCCCTGTGAAGGGCACCGTCTGAGCCCCAATTGCTGGGGAAAAATGACGTTAAAACTAAAAAA